>CAUJRU010001729.1:0-119031 GCA_963277665.1 Viscum album
ATCTCTCCTATATATTGTAACGCCCCGACCCCGGTTACCCAGAGTCGGTGCATTAATACATAACATTGGCATGATCACAAGAAAGATCAAATCTCGAAAGACCGATTTGTTTAGTAGCCTTGGAAACACTAGATATATTCATAAGTTTTACATTACATCATAAAATGAAAAACTACTACAACAACATAATGTTTCCACAATCCACACTATTAACCCCTTATAAAATCCCTGCAGGTCATTCATAACTTACTTCTTCACTTCCTGGGAAAAATAAAACATAGAAAAGGGGTGAGCTCAAATGCCCAGTAAGGATAACAATATAGCGGAAACTTTCATAAATAAGAATAAACATTTAAGGCATTGCATTACTAAAACAAAAGCCTTTTAAACTTTAACTTCGACATAGTATGGAAAAAGTAAAATGAAATAATGCCATTTACTTATTCACATGGATATTCCACTAATCGAATAATCACATGCAAAAATCAATAACCACTTTCATAATGTTGGAATGCATAATGCCAGACTATCATAACCACATAGCCAAGGCCTCGTGTCAAGACTAAAAATAAGATTTTGTCAAGGCCTTGTGCCAAGACACTAGTTTGTCTCATGAGACCTACCGATGCATCGAGGAGCTATAGCGGGCTCCACCCGTCACTTACTAAGTCCAATGCATTCCCATATGAAAAGGTTTAAACATAACATAAACATTCGTATTAAAACTAGCATACGAAATGTCAATAATTTCACCATAAACTATGAATGGTATAAAAATAGCACATCCACAGTCAAAAATATCACAAAACCTTCAATACAATATAGAAGCTTTGTATTACAATAAATCAACTTCAAATAAGCGTAAAATCCATCAAAGGATGTTGACATAGATGAAATCAAAATTCTTTTTAAAGAAATATCTCTTTTTATTTTGAAATCATTTAAGATCCATATAAAATAAAACATTTTCTTTGAAAATATTCTTATAAGCTTGTATGGAAAGCTTCGACGATTTTATAACGGTGGAAAATAACCGCACCCGCCGTATAAGTTAAAAAAAAACATTCTTACCTCAATTTTGTCGAAAAGGTTAAAAAGGACCTTGTTTTGAAAACGACGGAAAGATTCCTTTATAAACCTCTTATAAAAAGTCAAACAAGGGTATAAATGACTTTAACCCATATTATTGTAAATAGTAAAAATGTTTTGAAATACATTTCGATGAAACATGGATGTGGATGATAAAGAGATCCCAGTAGATTATTACGTATAATACAACCTCGGATAATGCAGAGATTGTGAAATAACCCTTACCTTGTACTTTTCCTTGGTTGGGGTAGGTTAAACTCCTGTATAATAGTGAACTAATTTTTACTAAATTATACAAGAATCATATACATTAATATGATATCATATATGATCTTTTAATATTGATTTGATAATAATATCTTAGTATTATCGCCGTTTTGGGTGTTAACTTACTCATTTTCTTTATATGTTTTGTTACATAAGTCATGTTTGTTGTATCTTATTCATATCCAAAATGATATAAAGTCCTTAAACATCATTTTTAAATCATTAAATGATAATTATACTTGAATGGATACGATGGAGAATGAATCTCATTGCGTTCGTGGAGACGGTAGTCCGTACGTACGCACGAACGCTACTTCCATTTAATTTTTATTTTAAAAGAATCGAATCCAAATGATACATAGGTATATTACTATTCAAGTATAATATAATATTTTATATATGTTACTTAAGTTCATTAACACCATCCTTTATACGTTCCATGTGTGGTATGAACGAGTCATATCATTTTAAGGGGGCGGTAGTCCGCACTTCCTCAAATGAAATTATCGTATGTATATACAACATGAAACGAATAATGGTATGAAATAAAATGGAATTACAGAAGCTTATATATAAAATATATATCATTAATATCATATTTAATTACAGTTCCATCATAATGTCCACCATGAGAGGCGGTAAGATGTATTTGAACAATCATCATTTCGTGAGGCGTTAGTTTTCCATCCACAGAAACATTATGTTCATCATCCATTAGATGGAGTTGTGTGTATGTGTAGTTTGAATACTTCTTATAACAACATCCTAGTATATTTAGTATACTGGTGTTGTTACAAAATAAAGTAAATAAAAAGAGTTTTGGGGTTGGAGAAGCAAAATAAATGAAAATAATTTAAGAGAAAACGTTACCTTTAATTTAGGTAACTCACTTTGGTTGGAACCAAAGGACTTCTTGAAATGCTTTATGCCTAAGGGGAAGCTTCAAGGAGGAGGAGAGGGATGTGGGGAGCTTAGTTGGGCAGAGTTTGGACGAGCCAAGTGGCTTGAGAGGTGTGAAGAATGAGTAGAAGTGGTGTCCTTTTATAAGGGAGAGGAGGGGCTCTTTAGGAAAGAGTGAAAGTATTACTTTATAATATAATTATATTCGGTTTATAATGGTCCAAAAATCATTGAGGTCGAAGATAAGATGACTCATATTCTAAATAACATCAACCAATAAGAATTAGACAGGTTTTAGATAATATTTTAATCATTATAATCTTATTTATTTAAATGATTTATTAATGAGGTAAACATTGCATCATTATTTTGTCATTAATAATTTAACTTATTTGATGTCTAAAAATTATAAATAAACTATCATCATGTAGGATATCTTTTTAGATTTATAATGAATATTTATAATCGAAAATCCAACATGTATAACCCTATGTAAAAATTGTTCTTCTAAAAGATGTAAGCTTATGCCATTTTTATTTTTATTTTAACTTTATTAATATAATGTGTCCCTACCACATACAAGTGGCTCCAAGGGGTCCCCAAATTGACCCAAGGATGCCCATGGTCGGGTATGTGTCCACAAATAAGGTTAGGACACGTTTTAGGGTAATTTTGTATTATTATAATATTATTTTTTTAACCCTTATTTACCGGATTTACCCTTTAACCATGGTAAATAAAATATTTACCACAGTAACTATTCAAAATGTCTAAAAATAAAAGTTACCTATTTACACAATTTGAACATCCTGATTCCAAATATGGAATCCATTTTCCTAAATTCAAAACACATAAGTGGCAGAAATTAATTTAAAATTAATTCCCGCTGTCAAAACAAAAAGCGTGTTTTTAAGAGATAATAACTATCAAAAGATTGACACTTGTTTATGTTCGGTTTAATTGTAAAATTATGTCCAATGACCAACATTATATTAAATGGTAAAAATATATTCTAAATATTCTTTAAAACCACTCAAATTCACAATTTATCACTATTAATTATTTTGATTAAAAAAGTTGTTTTTAATTAAAATTTAGTAATTTTCACTATTCATCAAAATATGAAAGTTATCCGAAATGTACTAAAATTTCACCCTAGGCTAATTTTGATATTCCGAATCCAAAAATGAAGTCCATTTTCAAATATAAAATATATATAATTTCAAAAATTAGGTATTAGTATTCACAACTGCTAGTTTAATTAGTTGTGGTGTGTGTTAGAACTCGAGGTTGCGTACAACACACGCTATCGCATTATTCGAAGGGAAACGTACCGTGGAAGCTTGGGGTGTTACATTCTCCCCTCCTTCAAATAATTGCGTCCTCGCAATTTCTAGAATACTTATTACATGAAAAGACTCGGGTGGTTCTTCATCATAAGTTCCTAGGGTTCCCACGTTGCCTCTTCCATCTTATGGTTTTATCCACAAAACTTTTACCAGACGCGTCGTCCGGTTTCTCAGTACTTGTTCTCTTGTATCAAGAATCCTGACGGGCTCTTCACAATAGGAAAGATCAGGTTCCAGTTCTAATTCCTCATAGGTGAGTACATGCGTTGGGTCAGGCATGTATTTTCTCAACAGAGATACGTGGAACACATCGTGAACTTTGGAGAGACTTGGCGGCATTGCCAATCGGTAAGCTACAACCCCAATTCGTTCTAGAATTTCGAAAGGTCCGATGTACCTGGGACTCAATTTACCTTTCTTACCAAAACGTATGACTCCCTTCCATGGAGATACCTTTAGGAAAACATGATCACCGACCTGAAATTCCAAATCCTTCCTTCGATTATCGGCATAGCTCTTCTGCCTACTTTGAGCTGCTTTGATGTGATTTTGGATTACCTTCACCTTTTCCACCGTTTCCTCCACCAGTTCTGGGCCTACAAGTTTTCTTTCACCAACGTCATCCCAACAGGTTGGTGTACGACATCTCTTTCCGTATAACGCTTCATATGGTGCCATCTGAATACTTCAATGGAAGCTATTGTTATAGGAAAATTCTACTAGTGGTAAATATTGATCCCACATACCCTGAAAATCAAGTGAGCAAGATCTCAACATGTCTTCTAAGGTCTGAATAGTCCGTTCTGATTGTCCGTCTGTCTGAGGGTGGTAAGCAGTGCTCAAATGAAGTTCAGTATCCAGGGATTTCTGAAGACTTTTCCAAAATCTTGAAGTAAAACGGGGATCACGATCAGAAACAATCGATAGGGGAACTCCATGAAGTCTCACAACTTCATTAATGTATAGTCTTGCTAGACGTTCCAGGGGTAGATCTTCTCTTATAGCAAGAAAATGTGCTGACTTGGTAAGAAGATCAACAATAACCCATATTACATCGTTCCTTCTAGGAGTCTTTGGTAGCCCCATGACAAAGTCCATCGTAATATTGTCCCATTTCCACTCCGGTATGGGAAGAGGTAGCATGACTCCTCCAGGCTGTTGCCTTCCAGCTTTCACTTGTTGACAAACCATACATCTTGACACAAAATCAGCAATCTCCCTCTTCATGTTGTCCCACAAAAAATGTTCCTTCAAATCTCTATACATTTTGGTGCTCCCAGGGTGTATAGAGAAATTGGAACTATGAGCGTCATCCAGCAATTGCCTTTTTAGATCAGGTATATTGGGAACACAAAGTCTCTTCCCGAATTTCAAAATTCCATCTTCATACACAAAGTCTCTCAATCTCCCATCATTCACAGCTTTAATCTTCTTCTGAAATTCTTCATCATCGGTCTGGGAACTCTTAATCCTTTCTAGTAAAGATGGTTTGGCAACCATTTGAAAAAGCATTGATGTTTCACCTTCCCTGGTTATTCCCATGTCCATCTTCTCTAGATCCATGAAAATTGGATCCCTTTCAATTCTCATCATGTTCAGAACTCCATGGTCTTTTCTTCTCAAAGCATCTGCTACTTTGTTTGCTTTCCCCGGGTGGTAGTGTATCGTGCAATCATAATCCTTGAGTAATTCAAGCCATCTCCTTTACCTCATGTTGAGTTCTTTTTGTGAGAAAATATACTTCAGACTCTTGTGATCAGTATAAATCTCACATTTTTCACCATAGAGGTAGTGCCTCCATATCTTCAAAGCAAATATCACAGCTGCTAACTCAAGATCATGAGTAGGATAGTTTTGTTCATGAATTTTCAACTGTCGTGATGCATAGGCAATAACTCTATCATTCTGCATAAGGACACAACCAAGTCCTTTCTTTGATGCATCACTATAAATAACGAACCCATCATTCCCCGATGGTAGAGTCAATATAGGAGCATTGACTAATCTTCTCTTCAGTTCTTTGAAACATTCTTCACACTCTTTTGTCCAAACAAATTTAACCCCTTTACGTGTGAGCTTCGTTAATGGGTTAGCCAATCGGGCAAAATTCTGGACGAAACGTCGATAATAACCTGCCAAGCCAATAAAACTACGTACCTCAGTTATACTCATAGGTGCTGGCCATTCTTGGATTGCTTTGGTCTTAGAAGGATCAACAGAGATTCCATCTTTAGAGACAATATGGCCAAGAAAAGAAATCTCCTGAAGCCAGAATTCACACTTGCTAAACTTTCCATATAATTCATGCCTCCTCAGAGTCTTCAAGATAATGCGCAAGTGATTTTCATGACCTTCGTAGGTTTTGGAGTATACCAAGATATCATCAATAAATACCACCACAAATTCATCGAGATACTCCTTGAAAACTCTATTCATCAGATCCATGAATACAGAGGGTGCATTAGTCAATCCAAACGGCATTACAGTAAACTCGTAATGCCCGTACCTGGTTCGAAATGCTGTCTTCGGAATGTCTTCCTTCTTTACACACAACTGATGGTATCCAGATCGAAGGTCAATCTTTGAAAAGTATTGAGCTCCATGCAGTTGGTCAAATAAATCATCAATACGAGGTAGGGGATACTTGTTCTTTATCGTTATAGCATTGATCTCCCTGTAGTCGATACATAACCTCATAGATCCATCTTTCTTTTTAACAAAAAGAACAGGGGCTCCCCATGGAGAAACACTAGGGAGAATAAATCCCTTATTACTCAATTCCTCTAGTTGTTTCTTTAGTTCGACTAACTCTACAGTGGCCATTCTATAAGGGGTCTTCGATATAGGCCTTGATCCAGGAATCAAATCAATGGAAAACTCAACTTCTCGTTCTGGAGGATGTCCAGGTAAATCTTCCGGAAATACATCTACAAATTCCTTCACAACAGGTACATCCTCTATTTGAACATTACTTTCCTCACCGACAGTTATTTCATTCTCTTCCTCCCCAATAATTGAATTAAGTTGAGCTACTGGGGGTGGATCTAAATAAGAATTAGGTGGTGACGATTATGCTCTAAAAATAAGGTGTTCCTTATCATTATCATCAAGAATCGTAACCTCTTTCTTCTTACAATAAATCTTCGCATCATAGTCCGAAAGCCAGTCCATACCGAGGATTATATCAAACTCAATCATAGGTATGACGATGAGATCAACAGATAAAGAAAATTTATGTGCTCTAATGGGGACTGATTCACAAAACTTTGTTGCAACGATACTTCCCTTAGGAGTTTTAACTGACAACTCCCTTATTAAATCAAATTGGAAATATCTAATTTTCTTAGCAAACTGGGAAGATATGAAACAATGCGATGATCCAGAATCAAATAATGAATTTGCTAAACTTGAGGAAACCATTAAATTACCTGCCACCACGTCTTTTGGAGCTTCTACCTCTGCAGTAGTGATAGCATAAGCCTGGCCTTGATCCCTTGGCCTTTTCTGAGGTAAGTTCTCCTGACGCTTAGGGCATGCATTTGCATAATGCCCCATCTCCCTGCAATTGTAGCACTGAACGTTGGTAGCTTCCTTCTTCCCCTTGCAATCATGAGCTTGGTGGCCTTTTTCACCACACTTTTAACAGACTCCCATTCCCTTCAAGCAAGTACCGGGGTGTTTCTTCCCACATTTAACACATGATGGATATTCAACCTTTCCTTTCTTCCCCTTATTTCCATTCCCAGATTGATCAGTAGGTCTCTTCTTCTCTTGCTTTGATTTAAAGTCATAAGACTTAGAGAATTCCTTTTCGGTCTTGATAGCACATGAGACAATGTCTTCGTACGATGAAAAGGATTGTGAGACTAATGCTCGACGGAGAAATGGTTTTAACCCATCAAAGAAACGATCAATCTTACTTCTTGGGTTGCGAATATAATCTCCAGCATACCTCGCTAACCTTGTAAAGTTAGCCTCATACTTTGTGACATTATCATCCTCCTTTTGTCACAGACTCAGAAATTGCCTTTCCATATCTGCTCGATGGTTGCGAGGAAAGTATTTTTCTAAAAACAGATCTTTGAACACCCTCCATTCCATATTTGATACTTCATTATCTTCCTTCGTATTTTGAATCAATGACCACCATTGATCAGCATCTCCAGTGAGGCGGTAAACTGCCATGATAACTTTTTCCCTTTCACTGCTCCCCAAAGCCTGAAATATTTTTTCTAGGGAAAATATCCATTGCTCAGCTACTAAGGGATTTGTATTCCCATTGAACGTTGGTGGTTGTTGCCTCATGAATCGATCTATCATTGATCCTCCACGCTGCGGATCAGGGTGCTCCATACGGGTAAGGTTATTATTCATAACCTGAGTAAGTTGTCCCAGTATGGTGATTAGCTGATCAGCACCAGTTGCATCACTAGCCCCACTATAATTATCTTGAGCAGGAGGGAAATCCCTACATGGAGTGCGTGCATTGATACGGTTTCCATTTCTTCCACTAGGCGCCATTTCTAAACAATGGCATAAACTAGATCAGTTTATGAATCAAAATACATAATCCCATACTTATAAAACACTTAGCATAAATTGAACTATTTATGGATATAATGCATAATCATAAAAATGTTTTCTTTGAGGAAGTATATACTCATAAACCCTTCATAATGATTTTTAAAGATAGTGAGAGTTATCCTAAGCATATCCCCCGGGAGTGTCGTAACCAAGAGTGCAGCAAGGCCCGTTGTCGTGCACCAGTTCCCGTTCGAGTCTAGCTCAAAGCGGTGTTTTCGGGTTTTACCCCTAGGTACATCTGTGCCAGAGCCGCCTCTACCTGCTCGTATCCAGACAGGGATGTATTGCTCGGAAAACTCACAAAATCTCTACAATACCAAAATTTAGGAAGTTCTTCTATACTAATCCTCAAAGTTCATCTTAGGCCTACGTGCTCTAATCAGAGTTTATCTAAATCTAGCTTCCAAGGTTTGTACTAAACTTCCTCTGATACCAACTGTAACGCCCCGACCCCAGTTACCCAGAGTCGGTGCATTAATACATAACATTGGCATGATCACAAGAAAGATCAAATATCGAAAGACCGATTGGTTTAGTTGCCTTGGAAACACTAGATATATTCATAAGTTTTACATTACATCATAAAATGAAAAACTACTACAACAACATAATGTTTCCACAATCCACACTATTAACCCCTCATAAAATCCCTGCAGGTCATTCATAACTTACTTCTTCACATCCTGGGAAAAATAAAACATAGAAAAGGGGTGAGCTCAAATGCCCAGTAAGGATAACAATATAGCGGAAACTTTCATAAATAAGAATAAACATTTAAGGCATTGCATTACTAAAACAAAAGCCTTTTAAAACTTTAACTTCGACATAGTATGGAAAAAAGTAAAATGAAATAATGCCATTTACTTATTCACATGGATATTCCCACTAATCGAATAATCACATGCAAAAATCAATAACCACTTTCATAATGTTGGAATGCATAATGCCAGACTATCATAACAACATAGCCAAGGCCTCGTGCCAAGACAACAAATAAGATTTTGTCAAGGCCTTGTGCCAAGACACTAGTTTGTCTCATGAGACCTACCGATGCATCGAGGAGCTATAGCGGGCTCCACCCGTCACTTACTAAGTCCAATGCATTCCCATATGAAAAGGTTTAAACATAACATAAACATTCGTATTAAAACTAGCATACGAAATGTCAATAATTTCACCATAAACTATGAATGGTATCAAAATATCACATCCACAGTCAAACATATCAAAAAACCTTCAATACAATATAGAAAGCTTTGTATTACAAATCAATCAACTTCAAATAAGCGTAAAAATCCATCAAAGGATGTTGACATAGATGAAATCAAAATTCTTTTTAAAGAAATATCTCTTTTTATTTTGAAATCATTTAAGATCCATATAAAATAAAACATTTTCTTTGAAAATATTCTTATAAGCTTGTATGGAAAGCTTCGACGATTTTATAACGGCGGAAAATAACCGCACCCGCCGTATAAGTTAAAAAAAAAACATTCTTACCTCAATTCTGTCAAAAAGGTTAAAAAGGACCTTGTTTTGAAAAACGACGGAAAGATTCCTTTATAAACCTCTTATAAAAAAGTCAAAAAAAGGGTATAAATGACTTTAACCCATATTCTTGTAAATAGTAAAAAATGTTTTGAAATACATTTCAAAGAAACAATGGATGTGGATGATAAAGACATCCCAGTAGATTATTAACGTATAATACAACCTCGGATAATGAAGAGATTGTGAAATAACCTTACCTTGTACTTTTTCCTTGGTTGGGGTAGGTTAACCTCCTGTATAATAGTGAAATAATTGTTTCTAAATTATACAAGAATCATATACATTAATATGATATCATATATGATCTTTTAATATGGATTTGATAATAATATCTTAGTATTATCGCCGTTTCGGGTGTTAACTTACTCATTTTCTTTATATGTTTTGTTACATAAGTCATGTTTGTTGTATCTTATTCATATCCAGAATGATATAAAGTCCTTAAACATCATTTTTAAATCATTAAATGATAATTATACTTGAATGGATACGATGGAGAATGAATCTCATTGCGTTCGTGGAGACGGTAGTCCGTACGTACACACGAACACTACTTCCATTTAATTTTTATTTTAAAAGAATCGAATCCAAATGATACATAGGTATATTACTATTCCAGTATAATATAATATTTTATATATGTTACTTAAGTTCATTAACACCATCCTTTATACGTTCCATGTGTGGTATGAACGAGTCATATCATTTTAAGGGGGCGGTAGTCCGCACTTCCTCAAATTAAATTATCAACATGAAACGAATAATGGTATGAAATAAAATGGAATTACAGAAGCTTATATATAAAATATATATCATTAATATCAAATTTAATTACAGTTCCATCATAATGTCCACCATGAGAGGCGGTAAGATGTATTTGAACAATCATCGTTTCGTGAGGCGTTAGTTTGCCATCCACAGAAACATTATGTTCATCAACCATTATATGGAGTTGTGTGTATGTGTAGTTTGAATCCTTCTTATAACAACATCCTAGTATATTGAGGATACTGGTGTTGTTAACAAAATAAAGGAAATAAAAAGAGTTTGGGGGTTGGAGAAGCAAAATAAATGAAAATAATTTAAGAGAAAACGTTACCTTTAATTTAGGTAACTCACTTTGGTTGGAACCAAAGGACTTCTTGAAATGCTTTCTGCCTAAGGGAAGCTTCAAGGAGGAGGAGAGGATGTGGGGAGCTTAGTTGGGCAGAGTTTGGACGAGCCAAGTGGCTTGAGAGGAGTGAAGAATGAGTAGAAGTGGTCTCCTTTTATAAGGGAGAGGAGGGGCTCTTTAGGAAAGAGTGAAAGTATTACTTTATAATATAATTATATTCGGTTTATAATCGTCCCAAAAATCATTGAGGTCGAAGATAAGATGACTCATATTCTAATAACATCAACCAATAAGAATTGGACAGGTTTTAGATAATATTTTAATCATTATAATCTTATTTATTTAAATGATTTATTAATGAGGTAAACATTGCATCATTATTGTGTCATTAATAATTTAACTTATTTGATGTCTAAAAATTATAATAAAATCTCACCATGTAGGAAATCGTTTTAGCTTTCTAATGAATATTTATAATCGAAAATCCAACATGTATAACCCTATGTAAAAATTGTTCTTCTAAAAGATGTAAGCTTATGCCATTTTTATTTTTATTTTAACTTTATTAATATAATGTGTCCCCTACCACATACAAGTGGCTCCAAGGGGGTCCCCAAATTGACCAAGGATGCCCATGGTCGGGTATGTGTCCACCAATAAGGTTAGGACACGTTTTAGGGTAATTTTGTATTATTATAATATTATTTTTTTTAACCCTTATTTACCGGATTTACCCTTTAACCATGGTAAATAAAATATTTACCACAGAAACTATTCAAAATGTCTAAAAATAAAAGTTACCTATTTACACAATTTGAACATCCTGATTCCAAATATGGAATGCATTTTCCTAAATTCAAAACACAGAAGTGGCAGAAATTAATTTAAAATTAATTCCCGCTGTCAAAACAAAAAGCGTGTTTTTGAGAGATAATAACTATCAAAAGATTGACACTTGTTTATGTTCGGTTTAATTGTCAAAATTATGTCCAATGACCAACATTATATTAAATGGTAAAAATATATTCTAAATATACTTTAAAACCACTCAAATTCACAATTTATCACTATTAATTATTTTGATTAAAAAAGTTGTTTTTAATTAAAATTTAGTAATTTTCACTATTCATCAAAATATGAAAGTTATCCGAAATGTACTAAAATTTCACCCTAGGCTAATTTTGATATTCCGAATCCAAAAATGAAGTCCATTTTCAAATATAAAATATATATAATTTCAAAAAGTAGGTATTAGTATTCACAACGGCTAGTTTAATTAGTTGTGGTGTGTGTTAGAACTCGAGGTTGCGTACAACACACGCTATCGCATTATTCGAAGGGAAACGTACCGTGGAAGCTTGGGGTGTTACATATATCCATTTTATTTATCAGGGATATTTTTTATTTCAAAAAAAAATACACTTTTTACCTATGGGGTTATATATTAATGGGGATTTGATTATTTGGGAAAAAATTGAACAATTTTTATTCTTTACTCAATATAGATATTATATGTTAAGGCACATTGGTCATGAACTAAATATATTATTGGAAATATGAAGAATGTTTTGGATGTGTAGTGATGAATGAAGATTAAAATTATGTTTTTACTCAATATATTTTTAGTCTCACGATCAAATCGGTAATCTACAATTAAATGAGTTTCTAGATGTAGTTTAAACAGTTTTTTTAAAGATATTTATAAATTAGGTATCAGGATTATTGATATCATGAAATATAATAAGTAAACATTTTCATCATTAAAAAATGTGTTATTGATATCCATGAGTTTTTTATAATGATATAATATTTGGATTCATTAAATTAGCTATTAATTTATTAATTCAAATGCATTTTTAGTTATTTACCTAGCTATGATTGTTATGCCTGCTATTATTATTCTTTATATTTTTGTAATGATGTTATCTCTTGGTTCATTTTATTCTCAGTTTATGATTAAAATGGATTTTTTCTTTAGTTATTTTCTGTAAATTTAGATAATTCTTTATACAATAAGAATATCTATTTTTTAAAAATAACATTCAATGTGTTATGTTATTTTTCATTCCATATCGATAATTTATTTATTGAATAATAATAGCTTCAACAATACATATCCCTTACTGGATATTTGAGATCACCATTTATTTTGCATATTTTTCCAAGATTCCTTAATGTTTAATTTGAAATATTTTCCTGGAAATACTAGAGGTCATAATTTTATTCTAAAATTTTTATTTTTTAGATTATTTATTTAATTTTAATGCAAGAATTAATGTATGTATTTATTATACCTAAACAACTAAACTCTTCAGTCCATTGATATGTGATTCCCTTTATCTCACTACTGGAACATGGTGTTTTACAAATAGTACTCTAACAATGGTTTGAGGAAACCATTTCTATAGTGTAAAAGAAGCGTTATTTGCCAACGGTTTGTTCAAACCGTTGGTGATGTGTATAAATTCCCTATGATTTCTTAAAATGTTTGCTAAAACCATTGAGAAAAAACTATTTTCTCTAATGTATACCAATGTTTTTGATAAAATTTTGGTAAAAAGAAACTTTTCCAATGGTTTTTAAAAAACCATTGTGAATGTTTTCCCACATATACACAGTGCCCCAGCTCATAGTCTGCCGATTTTAGACCTAATCTAGACCTCCTCTCGATGTATTCTCAGTTCTGAAACACCTTCCTACCAAAGATCTTTCTCCAGTGAAACAAATTTTAATTTCTAAACTTCAAATTAGAATGTTTTACCTTAGTTTTAGTGTTCTTAATATTTTTATTTTATGTTTGTTTTTTTTATTTCAGCTAAATTAGAGTTATTCCTATAGGAGTACCGAACCCTTTATTTATTTTTTATTTTTTTATTTTGTAATTAATACATCGTAAAAGGTCTGTTTAGTGAGGTTTATTTAGTGTAGGGGGTAAAGTTTGTTATATGTTTTTTAGTGGGGGAAATGGTTAGTTTTATGTTTGGTTCATGTTTTTTGTTTAGTGGGGTTGTATGTATTATGTTTAGTGGGGTTTTATGTTTTTTTTTAGTGAAATGGATAATGCATGATAGTTTGGCATTATTATTGAATAAGAGGATTTTAAATAAAAATACCCTAAGGGGGGCTGTAGGAGGGGTAGGGGGATGTCCAGGTGTTGGTGATGTCTAGGTGGGGGTGGGTTGTCCAGGGGGGTAGGGGGGATGTTGGTCACAGGGGGGATATAGAGGTGTGGGGGAGGGGGTATGGGATACCCCAAAGAGGGTGTGGGCTATCCAGGGGGTCATCTTGGGGTTTCCAGGTGGGAAAGGGGGGTGTGGGGTGTCCAGGGAGGGGGTGGGCTGTCCAGGTGGGGGGGGGGGATGTCCAAGTGGGGGGGGGGGGCTGTCCAGGTGGGGGGCATGATCAGGTGGGGGTGGGGTTGGGCAGTCCAGGTGGGGGGGGAGTTGCAGGGGAGGGGGGTGTGGGCAGTCTAGGGAGGGTGTGAGCTGTCCAGGGAGGGGGTGGGATATCCTGGGGGGGGGAGGGGGGTGTATCCATGTGTGGTATGGGGTATGGGTTTTCTAAAGAGGGGGTGGGGGATATCCAGTGGGGGTTTTGTCTAGGTGGAGGGGGGGGGGGGGTGATGTCTAGGGGGTTTGTCGTGGGGGGGGTGTAAGGGGGTTATGGGGGAGGGGGTGTGGGCTATCCAGGGAGGGGGTGGGTAGTCTAGGAGTTGTGGTGGGAGGGCTATCTAGGTGGGGGAGGGGTGTGGATTTTTAGGGGGTGCTGTCCAAGGGGGGTGGGGTTGGGCTATCCAGGTGGGGGGTGTTGGTTGTCTAGGGAGGTGGGTTGGGGGTGTGGGTTGTCAAGGGGGGTGTGCGATGTCATGTGGGGGTGGGATGTCCAAGGGGTATGGGGGTGGGCTGTCCAAGTGGAGGAGGGGGGTGTTGGTTGTCCAAGGCGTGTGGGGGAGGGTTTTCCAGGTGGGGGGGGGGGGGGGTTGTACAAGGGGGTGGGGTGGGTTGTTCTAGACACATTGTACCCCCTAGATAGCCCCCACCACTAGACAGCCTTTCCCCCTAGATAGCCCCGCCACCCACGTGGACAACCTGCCCATCCCCAAAGACAGTTCGTACACCCCTGGACAGCCCCCCCCCCCCCCCATGGATAGCCCGCCCACCACTCTTGGACACCCTGTACCCTCTACACAGCCCCAATACCCCCGTGGATAGCCAACCCACCCACCCCGTACCCCCTGGATGGCCCCGCCCACCCCCTAGACACCCCTCCCCCATGGACAGCCTCCCACCCCCTGGACAGCCCTGCCACCACCACCACCCCTGGACAGCCCGCCCACCGCTTGGACACCTCATACCCCTGGACAACCCCCTCCCCCCAAAACACCTGTTGGAAATCCCCCTAACCCCCTGGACACCGCCGACCCACTGGACATCACCTCCACCCCCGTGGACAACCTTCCCACCCACCTGGACAACCCGATCCCCTTGGACAGCCCCCACCCTCAAGGACAACCCCCCCCCCCCCTCGGACACCTGTCCACCACCCCCCAGACACCCCCATCCCCCCAGACGCCCCCACCCTTAAAAATCCACCCCACCCCCTTGACACCCCCAGACCTACTAGACAGCCTCGCCACCCTCATGGACAACCCAACCACCCCATGAGGATAGGTCACCCACCCCCTGGACACTCCACCCACCACGTACCCACTGAATAGCCCTGCCACCCCCATAGACAACCCGCCCACCCCCTTGGGCACCTCGTACCCCATGGACAGTCTCTCCCACTCCCTCGACATTCCGCCCACCCCCGAGGACAGCCCGTCCACCCCCTTGACACCTCATAACCCCCTGGAGAGCCTGACCACCCCCATGGACAACCCACCGACATGGACACCCTGACCCCCCTAGACAGCCCCACCCCCTAGACACCTCTGACTCCCCTGGATAGCCCCGCCACCCCATGGACACCACGCACACCCTGGACACTCCCTCCCCCTTGGGAAATGTATGTGATCACTCAAAATATCTACTAAAATATAAAATATCTTCAATCTAAAATTCAGAAAAAAAAATTGAATAATTCTCCTCCACAAGTGTAAATGATGTTGTACACTCATTTATAGTTCTTCAAAGATATTTTGTAATAAATATAGCGTTTTTTATATTTTATATTTTGATTCTCATATATGATAGTTTGTCAGTTATGGTTTCATATAAAGTGAACAATTCTCATTTATTTAAATATATTTTCATTGAAACATCATTCTTATTGAATTTATTTTGACAGAATGATTTATAAAAATTATTTTTTTACAGAATGGATAGAAGATGGATGTATGAAACTAATCAAATCTCAAGTTACTTTCAAAACAATTTGGAGATATTTTTAGATTTTTAATTTCACTATGCTTCAGATAGTGGTCACATACAATTCCCATGTTCCAATTGTGTTTGAAGTCCTTAGTTGTGTTGTGAAGAAGTCGTATACCACATAACCAAATATGGTTATCAAGAAAACTACTATGTGTGGTATCACAATGGGGAGAAAATAAAATCTCAAATTATTAATCATCTAAATGAGAGGACCGGAGTGGATAATGTCTTATATAACCGGTTTATATTTATTCATCATCATGGAAAAAAAGGATTTTGACCCATTATGACTTCGATATGAGCACACATGATGTGTCTAATGAAAATGATGATTTGTCAGGATGAAAAATTGAATAGTGATTCCATGACTCCAGTATATCATCAATGTGATAAAATGAAAAGGCTGGAATTTATAATCTGAATGTTTCATGGGAAAACATTGTATGGTATTTCTAATACAGCAATCAATTACATTATTACCTTCTTCAAGTATTTACTTCCAGATGATGCAGATATTCCCACAAAACACTGCATGGCATGGAAGTTAATTGAGGAACTTGAATTTCCAAGAAACAGAATTCTTGCTTTCCTGGAAGATTTTAGTTTATTCTAGGAGGAAACTGCTGAACGAAATGATTGTATAAAATGTGGCACATCACGTTGAAAGTAAAAATCTAATGGAACACCATCCTGCAGGACACAAAATGTATTGTGGCACATTCCATTAATACCCAGACCCCAAAATATTTTTATGACTGCTGAAATATCAATAAAAATGAGATAGAATGATATCGAGAGAAAGAAGACTAATGATGAGTTGGTTTACCCTGCAGATGGATTTTCATGTCAGAGATTTGATGCTCGATATCTTGATTTTGTAGCTGATGTGGGTAATGTGAGGCTCGGTCATTCTTGTGACGGTTAAAATCTTTTTGGGAATATGGTTACTTCGCCCAACACATGGGTAGTTTTTAGACACATTTATAATATTCCCCGATGGTTGTGTATGAAAAAACCTTTCACTTTCATGAGTATACTCATATATGTCCATTCCAAACCCAACATTGATATTGGTGTATACATGAAACCTTTAATAAAAGATTTAAATCTTCCTTGGGAAGTGGGTGTGCGCACATTCAATGCATATTCGAAAGACATATTACAAATGTGTGATGTGCTTATTTGAATGATCAATGATTTTCTGGATTATTCAATTATGTCTGGATGGATAATGAAGGAAAATTATCATGTCCTATTTGTATGAAGAATACATGATCCAGAAGACTGAAACGTCGATGTATTTTCTGTTTTATGGGTCATCTATGATTCTTTCCAAAAGACCATCCATATAGAAATAATCATGGAATATTTGATAATACCATAGATACAAATGATACACCTCAGTATATTTCTAGAACTGATGTGCTTAATGAATGGAACGATTTTAGTTTTCATTCAGGAACGGTCAAATGAAATATGGAAAGGGAAAAAACATTTCCACTAAAACTTGTAACAATTTGAGGAAGAGGAGTATATTTTTTGATTTTCCTTATTGGTCAACCAATATTTAAAACAATGCTTATATGTAATTCAAATTGAAAAGAATATATGTGAAATGTTACATTCAATACTTATAAATGTTAAGGGAAAGAGAAAATATGTATTACGTTCTCGGTATGACTTGGTGGATTGGGGAATCAGACCAAATTTACATCATGTGTATATCATTGAATATAATTGGAATGATCCATGTGCTTTTTATTAGATGAAACCTATGGAAAAACAATTTCTGGAAGTATTACATTCTATTAGAGTTCCTGATGGCTATTCAAGAAACGTATCTAAATCGGTCGAAAGAATAGATTTGAAGCTAAAATATTCAAAGACTCATGACTATCACATTCTTTTTCATGAGTTGATTCAAATAACAATCTGTCATCTTTTATCTGATATCGTAAGGGTGACTATTATTCAGTTGTTCCAATTTTTTTGAGATCTTTGTGTTAATAAGATGTCCAAGTATTTCTTGAAAAAAATGATGATAGATGCCCCATTAATTTTGTGTGAGTTGGAGAAAATATTTCCTCCATCATTTTTCACATGCATTCGATATCTGAGTGTCCATATTCCCACTAAAATACTTCTTATAGGACCTGTTTCTTTTCTTTGGATGTATTCAATTGAATGAAATATGTACACATTAAAGTATAATGTTCAAAATAGTAATCATCCTCAAAGTTCTATGGGGAACGGTTACTTGGATGTTGAATGTAGGGATTTATGCTCAATGTATTTGTATGATCTTAATACAATAATGAAAATACCAATGAGAAATGAAGAAGATTAGTAAGAGAAAATTGAACCCAGTTTTCCATCACTTCCTCAAATAGGAGGAATTCTGGGATCATATACATCGAAGACATTAAGCCTCGAAGAGCGGGAGACAGAACGTCACATAGTTTTGTTCGACTATGATTTGTTCATTGACTATGTCAGGTAACTAAATTGAATATGTATATCTTACATATATATATCTATTAAATTATTCATATTTTTTTTCTACAGGGAACATAAAACAATTATAAATAGAAAGAATCATTCTTTTTCATTGAGAAGGATGGAGACATTGCATTGTAATGAGTTTTCTTCTTGGTTAAAATTGAAGCTGAAAATAATACTTTTTGAAATAATTAAATCAATAGTTAATTATGATTAATATTCATTTATGTTGAAGGTAATGAGTTTTCCTACTAACTCTATCTCTGAGGAAATAAGATATTTGGATTTTGGTCCTAATACTGTGGTTTGTGACTGTAAATCAATTGTTATCAATGGGTAAAAATTTATTTCCACTAAACGATCAAAGAACAAGAGAAAACAAAATGATGGTGTTATGGTTACTGCCACAACAGATTGTTATGCTAGTGCATCAGATAGTAAGATGCGATTTTAAAATGCGGGTTATTATGGAGTCATTAATGAACTAATAATATTGGATTATTACTCTCGTGGATGAGTCATGATGACGAAATTCCATTGGTTTGAATCGAGGACGAGAAAAGGGATGTTTATTGATTATTGCGGATTTCGAGTAATTAATATGACTCGTACTCTTGCTACTGAAGAACCATGTGTATTGGCATCAATGGATAAACATGTTTTTTATTTCAAATACCAACTTTTAACTCAAGTTGGATTCATTAATGAAGTAATTCCAAGAAATATTTTTTATAATGGTGATGATGGAATTGGAACTTTCCCTACTACCATTAGAAGTAATCCATTTTTTATGATTCCAATAGTTAAATTGTTATAGTTTATTGTGAACCTAAATTTGTGGTGGAAAATATATAGAATCATCCATCCATGGTTTCAATTATTTTTTTACCTTGAGATGGGTTGTTAAGGTTGGTAATATTGAAATTGATTTATTATTAATTACAAATATGTTGTATCCGACTTGACCATTATGTGAATTTAAATTCTTATTTGATGTAATTATTATTTGAAATATATTTTATAATTTTTAATTGAACTGTATTTAAGCCTACAAAACCAAAATTTCTAACTTGGTGAACATTTAAATGCTTCAACATTGATTTGTATAAAATTTGTATGTCTCTAAGACCTCTCTTTAACATTTTTCTAGGAAATGATCATGATGGTTGGTATTCATCTGAAAAAAATGCATTGAAACCTGAATTATCTACCTGAGATAAAGAAATTAAATTTTTCCTTAATTTTAACTAATACTTTACCACTTATGAATCTGGTAGAATCATTGTTCCATGATTTAAATAGGCTGATGTCTCCTAGTAAATAATCATCCTATTAAAAATTAAATGTCCTTATTATATCTTGTATGATTTATTGACTTCATTATATATTTGGTCAAGCTCACCTAAAAGAATGGTTAGTTCAATTATCCATGAATCCATTTATTCCCTCTCATTTATTTTGTTTTTTGGGTTACAGATTAGTTATCATCTTCTATTTACTTCCATATTTTTCGTGCCCTGAATATATGTGTGATTAGGTAGGCCACGTTATCTTTATTTTTTATCGATAAATAATATTACTTGACTTGACGATTTGATGTGAAATCCCCCTATTTTAATAAAATTTTAATTTTTAATGGAATTTAAAAAATTGGTGGTCTGATTAGAAGTTGATATAATGAAATTATTTTTTTAACCATGAATTAATTTTCTTAGAAAAAATTTAAATTCCATCCCATGAAACTGGGAGAACCCCCAGACAGCCCCCCATATAGCCCCCATCATCCTCCTTGGACCACGAACAACCCCCCAGACAGCCTCCCCACCCTCCTTCCTAGACCCCGGACAGCCCCCCCCAGAGAGCCCCAAGGACAACCCCCTCCTCCCTGGACACCAGACTACCCCCCAGATAGCCTCCCCACCCTCCTTCCTGGACCCCAGATAGTCCCCAAACCTTCCTCCTTGGACCCTGGACATCCCCTCAGACAACCCCACCCCCACCCACCTTCTAGGAACCCACACAGCCCCCAAACATCCCCCTAGAAAACCCCCCAGACAGCTCCCCGGACAGCCCCCACCCTCCTCCAGGGACCCAGTACAGCCCCACCTCCTCCTTATTGGACCCTAGATATCCCCCACCCTCCTCCCTAGAACCCGGAAAACACCCCCCCGCCCACCCTCCTACCTAGACCCCAGATAGCCCCCCAGGACAGCCCCACCCTCCTCCCTAGACCCTGAACAGCCCCGCCCCCAAACACCCTCCCCACCCTCTTTCCTAGACCCTAGAAATCCCCCCAGACATCCCCTCACCCTCCTCCCTAGACCCTGGATAGCCCCCGACCCAACACCCCAACATTGAGAGAGCGATGATTCGGAATCTATAAAACATCACCACAATTCACTAAAGGCTAACGACCACCTACCTTGATTGTGGAGAGGCTCACAATCTTAATTCGGTGTCTCAGATCTCAATCTAAGCTCTCTTCATGATTCACCCTAAATCCCAACATAAAAGTGGGTTTTAGAGCTTCTGAAGAAGATAAGCGAATAGTGAAAACCCTAACCGAAAAGAGGAAGCAAGGAGAGGATTAGACTCACCCGGATCTTCAATCCACACTTGATGGCACTCAAAACACCCAATATCGAAGGAGATCTGCCCTTAAGAGATTTTTGGAGCTTTGGATTGTGTTTATACATTATTAAAAGGATCGATGGTTCATTTTTGACATGTACAAGTCATCCCCACCACAATCTGAGGCACAGTATGGTCAATACCACTCATAGTGTTTCATTTTTTTTTGAAATGGAAAACATTTTATGTGAAAACAACAAATGGCATATGGAAAACCAACCAAATGCATTCTGATTCTGTTGATACATTTGGAAAACAATCCATGGGTCATATGTGACATGTAAGAGTCAACCCCGCCCAATTCGAGGCACAGTGTGGACAGTATCACTCGTAGTGTCTTTCTTTTGTTTAAAATGGACACCCTTTTAAGTACAAACAACTGGCATACATAAAACCAACGAAACGTATTCTGATTATGTTGATACAATAGAACAAGGATCCATGGGTCATTTTTTGACATGTACGAGTCAACATCGCCTCAATCCCAGGCACGTTGTGGCCAGTACCACTCAAAGTGTCTAACTTTTATTTTAAATGGACAATATTTTAAGTTTAAAAAATGGGTTATGGAAAATTATCCAAAAGAATTTGTATGTTGTTGATACTTTACGAAAACGATCCATGGGTCATTTTTAACGTGTATGAGTAAACCCCACATAAATATTACATACGGTGTGGCCAATATCACTCAAACTGTTTGTCTTCTGTTTAAAATGGACACTCTCTTGAGTAAAAACAATTTGCATACGAAAAACTGACCAAACATATTCATAATGTGTTGATACTTTAACACAACGATCCAAGAGACATTTATGATGTGTACAAGTCACCCCCACCTCAATATGAGGAATGCTGTGGCCGGTACCACTCAAATTGTCTAACTTTTATTTGAAATGGACAACATTTTATGTGAAAACAACAACTGGAATACAAAAAACTGACCAAACTCATAAAGATTCTATTTATACTTTAGGAAAATGATCCATGGGTCATATGGGACATGTATGAGTGAACCCCACACCAATCTGAGGCATGGTGTGGCCAGTATCAATTGTAGTGTCCCTCATTATTTTAAAATGGACACCCTTTTAAGTAAAAAATAAATGGCATTCAGAAAACCAAAAAATGTATTAGGATTGTGTTGATACTTGAGAAACAAGATATATGGGTCATTTTTCATTTGTACGAGTCGACCCCTCCTCAATACCAAGCGTGGTGTAGCGGGTACCACTCAAAGTGTCTCACTTTTATTTGGAATTGACAACATTTTAAGTGAAAACAAAAAATGTCAAACATAAAACGGACCAAACTTCTTCGGATTCTATTGATACATTAGGAAAATGATCCATGTGTCATGTGTGATGGGTATGAGTCAACCCTGCCTTAATCTGAGGCATGGTGTGGACGCTATCATTCTATGTATCTGTGTTTTTTTTAAAAGTGACATCATTTTAAGTAAAAACAACTGGCATATGGAAATATGACCAAACATATTTGGATTTTGTTCATATGTTATCAGAAAGAACCCTGGGTTATTTATAATATGTATGATTCAACCTTTCCTCAATCCGAGGTACAGTGTGGCTGGTACCAATCAAAATGTCTCACATTAATTTGAAATGGACAACATTTTAAGGTAAAATGACAACTGGAATATGAAAAACTTTCCAAAAGCATTCAGATTATGTTTTTACTTTAGGAAACCAATCCATGGGTCAAATGTGATGTATAAGAGTCAACCCTGCCCTAATATGAGACATGGTGTGACCAGTAAGACTCGCAGTGTCATTCTTTTCTTTAAAATGGACACCCTTTTACGTAAAAAGAACTAGCATATGGAAAACCAACCAAAAATATTCTGATTGTTTTGATATATTAGCATAAGGATCCATGGGTCATTTTTGATGTGTACGAGTCAAACCCGCCTCAATACCAGCCACAGTGTGGCCGGTACCACTCAATGTATCTCACTGTTATTTGAAATGGACAACATTTTATGTGAAAACAACAAATGGCATATGGAAAAGTGACCAAACACATTTAGATTCTGTAGATACTTTAGTAAAACAATACATGTGTCATTTGTGATGTTTACGAGTCAACCTTGACTCAATCCGAGACACGGTGTGACTAGTATCACTCTAATTGTATGTCTTTTCTTTAAAATGGACATGATTTTAAGTAAAAACAACTGGCATATGGAAAATTGAACAAACATATTCAGATTGTGTGGATACTTTATCACCACGATCCATGGGTTATTTGAGACATCTACAAGTCAACCCCGCCTTATTACAAGGTACTATTTGACTGGTACCACTCAAAGTGTCTCACTTTTATTTGAAATGGACAACATTTTAAGTGAAAAGAATAACTGGCATATGGAAAATTGACCAAACACATTCAAATTATCTTGATACTTTAAGAAAACAATCCAAGGGTTATATGTGATGTGTATGAGTTAACCCCACCCATATATGAGGCACGATGTGGCCGATATCACTCGAAGTGTATGTATTCTTTTTAAAACTGACTTCATTTTATGTAAAAACAACTGGGATATGGAAAACTGACCAAACGTATTCAGATTGTCTTGATACATTAGCATAAGGATCCATGGGTCATTTTTGACATGTACGAGTCATCCTCGCCTCAATCCTAGGCACGTTGTGGCCGGTACCACTCAAAGTGTCTAACTTTTATTTGAAATGGACAATATTTTAAGTTAAAAAAATGGGATATGGAAAATTATCCAAAATAATTCTTATGTTGTTGATACTTTAAGAAAAAAATCCATGGGTAATTTATGACGTGTACGAGTCAACCCCACATCAATATTACGTACGGTGTGGCCAATATCACTCAAAGTGTTTATCATCCATTTAAAATGGACACTCTTTTAAGTAAAAACAATTGGCATAAGAAAAACTGACCAAACATATTCATAATGTGTTTATACATTAACACCACGATCCAAGGGTCATTTTTGATGTGTACAAGTCACCCCAACTTGAATCTGAGGCATGGTGTGGCCGGTACCACTCAAATTGTCTCACTTTTATTTGAAATGGAAAACATTTTATTTGAAAACAAAAACTGGCATACAGAAAACTGACCAAACTCATAAAGATTATATTGATACTTTAGAAAAATGATCAATGGGTCATATGTGACATGTATGAGTGAACCCCTCACCAATCTGAGGCATGGTGTGGCCAGTATCATTTGTAGTGTCTATCATTTGTTTAAAATGGACACCCTTTTAAGTAAAAAATAAATGGAATTCCGAAAACCCTAAAAAATTTATTAGGATTGTGTTGATACTTGAGAAACAGGATATATGGGTCATTTTTCATGTGTACGAGTCAACCCCTCCTCAATCACAAGCATGCTGTAGCCGGTACCACTCAAAGTGTCTCACTTTTATTTGGAGTGGACAACATATTAAGTTAAAACAAAAAATGCCATACATAAAACGGACCAAACATCTTCGGATTCTATTGATACATTATGAAAATGATCCATGGGTCATGTGTGACGTGTATGAGTCAAACCTGCATTAATCTGAGGCACGGTGTGGCCGCTATCATTCTATGTCTCTTTCTTTTTTTTAAAAGTGACACTATTTTAAATAAAAACAACTGGCATATGGAAATATGACCAAACATATTTGGATTTTGTTCATACATTATCATAACTAACCCTGGGTAATTTATAATATGTATGATTAAACCTTGCCTCAATCCGAGGTACAGTGTGGCTGGTACCTGTCAAAATGTCTCACTTTAATTTGAAATGGACAACATTTTAATGTAAAATGACAATTGACATATGAAAAACTTACCAAAAGCATTCAGTTTATGTTTTTTACTTTAGGAAAACAATCCATGGGTCATCTGTGATGTATATGAGTCAACGCCGCCCTAATTTGAGACATGGTGTGACCAGTAAGACTTGCAGTGTCTTTCTTTTCTTTAAAATGGACACCCTTTTAAGTAAAAAGAACTAGCATATTGAAAACTTACCAAAAATATTCTGATTGTTTTGATACTTTAGCACAAGGATCCAAGGGTCATTTTTGATGTGTACGAGTCAAACTCATCTCAATCCTTACCACACTGTGGCCGATACCACTCAATGTATCTCACTGTTATTTGAAATGGACAACATTTTATGTGAAAACAACAAATGGAATATGGAAAAGTGACCAAACGCATTTAGATTCTGTTGATGCTTTAGGAAAACAATCCATGTTTCATTTGTGATGTGTACAAGTCAATGTCGACTCAATCAGAGACATGGTGTGACCGATATCACTCTAATTGTATGTCTTTTCTTTAAAATGGACACGCTTTTAAGTAAAAACAACTGGCATATGGAAAATTGAACAAACATATTCAGATTGTGTGGATACTTTATCACAATGATCCATGGGTTATTTGAGACATCTACAACTCAACCCCGCCTTATTACAAGGTACTATGTGGACGGTACCACTCAAAGTGTCCCACTTTTATTTGAAATGGACAACATTTTAAGTGAAAGGAATAACTGGTATATGGAAAATTGACCAAACACATTCAAATTATCTTGATACATTAATAAAACAATCCAAGGGTCATATTTGATGTGTATGAGTTAACCCCACCCATATATGAGGCACGGTGTGGCCGATATCACTCGAAGTGTATGTCTTCTTTTTAAAACGGACATCATTTAATGTAAAAAAAACTGGCATATTGAAAACTTACCAAACGTATTCATATTGTGTTGATACATTAGCATAAGGATCAATGGGTCATTTTTGACATGTACAAGTCAACTCTGCCTCCATCCCAAGCATGGTGTGGCAGGTACCACTCAAAGTGTTTCACTTTTATTTTAAATGGAAATCATTTTAAGTGAAAACAACAACTTTCATATAGAAAATTGACCAAATAAATTTGGATCCTATTTATACTTTAGGATAATGATCCCTGGGTAATTTGGGACGTATACGAGTCAACCTATCCTTAATATGAGGCACGAGGTGGCCAGCATCACTCGATATGTTTGTCTTTTGTTTAAAATGAACACTATTTTTTTAAGAAAAAATAACTGGCATACGGAAAATAGACCAAACGTATTCTTATTGTGTTGATACATTAGTTAAATGATCTATGGGTCATTTATGACCTGTACGAGTCAACCCCACCTCAATCTGAGGCATAGTGTGGCCGGTACCACTCACGGTGTCTCACTTTTATATGAAATGGAAAACATTTTAAGTGAAAACAACAACTGTCATATGGAAAACTAACCAAACACATTCATATTATGTTCATACATTAGGAAAATGATCCATGGGTCATATGTTATGTGTTCAATTCAACCTCATCCCAATATGAGGGTTGGTGTGGCCGGTATCTCTCTAAGTGTTTGTCTATTGTTTAAAATTGACATCATTTTTACTAAAAACAACTGAAATATGGAAAACCCACCAAACATATTCGGATTGTGTTGATAATTTAGCACAAGTATCCATGGTCCAGCCTCACACAATCCACTTCTCATGTGAGGGACTCCTACCCCTATTCTAAAACACATGACAGTTAATACGCCAAGGACAACTACATTCCCTAAGTCACAAAAGCAAATTGATGCACACACATTATCATCATCACTATGTTGAAATACACCCACCCCAAATAACGGGACATTATATTTGTGTTTGGTTAAAGTCATTTATCCATTTCTTTATTTTGGAGTTATTAGCTACAAATTTCTGAATTCAGTGTATTTTCTATACAAAATTCAATTTTGTATGTATTATTAATTATGTATAACACATATAATTACATATTCATATTTTTATGTATTGTATTCATAAATTATAATTAAATTATTTATGCATTCAATTCAGTATTCAATTATGAATTGAATTCCAGATTGCACATGTAATTGTCATCTCAATTCTGAATTAAATTCTAAATCAATTATTTATGTTTATAATTACCTTATGAGTTATGTTTTAATTCTGTATATGTATATTTTTAGGGTGAATTATGTGTTAAATATATATGAATTAATTGTTTATATTAATGTGTTATAGTTTTTATTGTAGGTAATTGGACTTGGGAAGTTGGGAATGTAGAAAGGACAGCAAGTAGTAGGCTTCTACCTGAATTGAATACCAAAGCATATGTCCACTATTGTAAACCATTTCCATAGGGCTTTGAATGTGTTTTATACTAGCGGTTCTAGACAACAATTGGTAAAAACACTTTCCCAATAGGTTCTAAATCATTGGGGTACAATAAAATGTCCAGAATTTACCAATAGTTTAGACAAACCATTGGTAAAAGGCTACACTAATCTATATTATAATAGTTTGAAACAGTTTCAACAGCATGTTTACCAATGGTTTTAAACCATTGGTGAAAATCTATAACAACGGTTTGAAATAACCATATTATAATGTTGATTTCCTAACATATACCAATGGTTTTCCAGAAACCATTTTCATATGTGTTTCCCTACAGCTTACTTCCCTATGGTTTGGATAACCACTGTTATATATAATACCAATGGTTATCCAGCCTTTACCAATGGTTTGGAACCATTGGAATAGGTTGCATTTCTATTAGTGTCTTACGTGAATGTTACATAAAAAGAACTGGTTATGGGATGTATGTTCTGGGTCTCTTGAATAACAAATTATAAAAGGAAAAAATTCTCGGAATTATGTAAAATGATATATTTATCAGTGAAGAGTAAGAAATACCATGTCTTTAAATACTATAATTTCTTTAAATAAAATCTTCTACTCATATTGTCATGTTTTTAATTTTGAATTAAATTTCATTATGAATAATTTTATATATCTTAAAAAAATTAATAAAAATTGAATCAACTATATTCATTATTTGGTATAAGTTTATTTTTTTCTTCTCAAGTTTTTTTTCTCAAAAAGTGTTTTTGGATGTGTTTTCTGAATTTTTATTCAAATTGTTTTAGAACCCTATAGAATTTTTATCATATGAAATTTATTCAATATATAAAATAAGTAGGATCAAATTTGGTAAATAGGTCCATATTTTTACATTATAAATAGTAACATTGATAAATGAAATTGTCTCTACGGTAGGGGTAAAAGAAGTAAAAAATGGATAAATTATGAAACAAGACTCTAAAATAACCATAACACTTGGATTAAATATATTGGATGAGTGGATTATGACCATCCACATCCAATATTCTTTGTGATGATTTTATTTCAATGTTTCTTTGACAATGAATGATATATTATTTTATGTAAAGAAAATATAAAAGGCCAATTCAATATATTTAAAAAAATATTATTTTTTACGAGGGATTAAAATGGGTTATGGTTGGTTATTATTTCATATATTGAATGTTAATTAAAAAATAAAAAAATTATATATTTTTTGTTTTTTTGTTATTTTATAATTAGCATAAATGATTATGCAACGACGAACCAATTCTTATGTAGATAATATAAAAAATTTTAAATGAATTTGAAAAACATTAAAATAAATAATCTTTTTTTGTGAATTTTGGGTGTTATATGAAATTTATGGGTAATTATAATAGATATGTTCTGGTGAATGTGTTTATATTCAAAATAAATTTCATTCTTCATAACATTAAATTCAAAATAAATAAGTAGTCCCAAATTTAAATTAAAGATATATTTTATGGTATATTATTTTTTTAATTGATTTTAATATCATAAATATATTGAAATAGGTCATGGGGGATGAGATATGGTTACAAGTATCACCCCATTACTTTTTAGTTGAATATTTTTACCATTTATATAAATTTATAACCCCTTTTTATTAAAAATTTGTATACCATGGTTAAGGATAAAATAAGACAAAGAGTGGGTTAAATTAAAATATATGTTTTAAAATTACAGAAAAACCTGAACGGATTTTTTTTGATTTGATTTAATCATTAATCTATGTTATAAAAAAATTATACTTTTTTAAACTACAAATTAATTACGAATTTTTTATATATAAATATATTATGTAACTAAAAGTGCATACATTCCTTCACTATTAAAGGGAAACACCTATATTATATTATTAAAACCACCATGAGAAGCTTCTATCCACCCCAACCTACCAAAAATGATTCCTAAAAACATTATCCATGTTTTATAGGATTTGGAATTTTCAAAATTCTTTCCCTATAATTTTTTAGAGTAGATTAAAAAAAGTCTCTCAAAGAGGAGGTAATCTTATTATCCAATCACTTTCATTTTCCATATCTATTCCCCTCATTTAATTAACTCAAAAAAATATAAAATATAATGAAATAAGTATTAAAATATTATAGGATTTTATATTATTGATTGTAAACCCTTTATCCAATTATCTTCTGTCATGTGGGAAATTAATGTATTGCTTATGAGTATATATGGACCAACACCACCACATAGTGACATGATTTATTTTCGAAAACCACATTTCTAAGATGGTAATAATAATTTAATTAATCATTACATATGATATTTATGAAAATATAATTATTCTCTAATTATTATAATTATATGCCATCTACCGTTCCCATCTATTGAAAATTTATAACTCCTCTTCTGAATACATGTTGACTGTAACATCCCAAGTAAGAAATGAATAATAGATATTTTTATATATGACAATTGATGAATTAGATAGTGTTTTAGAGGCTTAAAATAAAAATAAATCCAATCTTAAGCATGTAATACACTAATATTTTTAAAAATTGTTTTACTGTCTTTTGATGGAAAACCATTTTTAAATATATATTTTAACAATTTTATATACTAAGTTTGTCAAAATAAACATATTATTTATGATTGGGACATCAAAATTTACTTTGTGTTAATTTTTGGTATTTTTCTGACAATGTTCATTTTTAATGAATAGTGAAAAATACTGCATTTTACATCAAAACTGCTTTTTAATATACTTTATTTATATGATTAGATTATCTTTTGAATTTGTTTTAAAGTTAAATTAGAATATATTTTTACCATTTAATCCAATTCTGGTCATTAGGATTAATTTCACTATGCAATTGGGCATAAACTAATGCCAAACTTTTCATAGATATTGTTTGAAAAAAACCCTCTATTTGATTTGACAACAAGAATTATTTTTAAATCAATTATTTCAATTTCGATGTTTGGAATTTGGTAAAATTTATTACATATTTGGTATCATAAGTTCCAAATTATGTAATCAAGACTTTTGTTTTTGGACATTATGAATAGTAACGACAGTAATTATCTTTAATTATCTTTATTAATGAGTAATCGGGTAGTTAAAGATAATAAAATAATATCGTAATAATAAAAAATAACCACAAAATGTGTTTTAAGGCTACTGGTTGTCTCATTGACGACCATGGGATGCCATGTGCCAAACTTGGGGGCCCCATAGAATCACTTTTGTGAGAAAGTGACTTTTTATCTTTTTATTTTTAAAGAATGTTAAATGTGACAAAGAAAGTATCACCTAAGTAAAGTATTTTTAATAATGTCTACATAAATGATAATTTTGACTATAAATATTCATTGGAAATCTAAAAATATTTCCTACATCATAGTATTTTTTTCATAATCTTTAGACTTTAAATAAATTAAATTATTTATGATATCATGATGATGCAGTGATTACCTCACTAATAAAGGATTTAAATAAAATGAAATGATAATGTAAAATCTATGACCTACACATGTTCAAAACCTATTGGATGGGTGGATTTAGAACCCTTATCACCTTACACTCAAATTATATCAATGTGGGTCCTTTGAATTCGAAAATCATTTTCAAATAAAGTAACATTTCTTTACTTTCCAAGAGTGCCCCTCCTCCCACTTATAAAATGCCCCCACCTCTACCTCTTTACCCACACTCCCAAAGCCTTTGGCTCGGCCAACCCCTGACCGTTTTGTCTCTGCACTTCCCTATATTACTCCGTGAAGCCTCACTTTGGGCAGAAGTCTTCCCAAGGAAGCCTCTGAACTCAATCCAAAGGGAGTTACCCGATTTTAAGGTAATGTCTTCACTTGAGTCCTTTTGATTTATTTTTCTTCTCCAACCCCCTAAAATATATTTATTCATTTCTTTTGTAACAACTCCAGTATATGAAATATACTAGGATGTTGTTATAAGAAGGATTCGAGCTACACTTACACACACCTACATCTAATGGTTAAAGGACATACTGTTTCCGTGGATGGTGAATTTATGCCTCCTGAAACGATGATTGTTAAACATTCTTTTAACACCTTCAAAGGTGGCCATTAAGATGTAACTATATTTATATATGATATATAATATGTTTATATTTTCTTTAAGCTTATTTATTTTTCATTTTGGGCATACCTTTATGGTTTCCATTATGAGTAAACGCGATATCTTCATTTAAGGAAGTGTGGACTACCGCCCCCTCAAAGTGATTTGATTCGTTAAATACCATATGTGGGACGTATAAAGGATGGAACTATGATATTATATATGATATTATACTGGAATTATAATATAACTTTATATCATTGTGATTCCATTCTATAAAATACAAAATAGAAATGAATGTAGCGTTCATGCGTACGTACGACTTACCGTCTCCATGAATGGTGCATTTCATATCTTACCTCTAAATGATTATGTAATATTATAAATGCATGTTTATACTGGATATATATGATATATATATCATGATTATAATTCTGGATATAATGGATACATGAACAACTTGTAATTATAATGGGTTTATTTTTGACTCAAGTACCAATGATCGTTAAAATGACCGTTATTAACTTAAATAATTACATAGTGTTCATGACATGGAAATAAGTGATATAAAAGGAATAAAGAACATGAAAAAGGTTCTTAAGAAAGTAGAAATTAACTCAAGTTTATTATTCAGGACATTAATGAACGATCGAGTCATGTCGGACTTGAGGTATGGGACTTCGTCTCAATCTCCTTTCATTGAGGAATATTTTGTTTTATACACAACCATCTTTTATATGGTGTATAAAACCCTTTGACTTTTACGTTTATTAAAAAGGAATTATTTTATATGAAGCGTTTACTAAATGACAAAATGGAATGTTTTTGTCGTACGTATGCGGCGACAATGACTTCTCCGCCGCCGTGAGCATTATTGGAGTTTCGGCTTCCTCTAGAAGTAATACCTTTTTTTTAAGAAAACTAAATACCATGTTTTACTTTCCTTTTATTTTGGTATTGAAAATGGTTTTCATAATGTTTTTATATCAATGTGTTGTATTGATATGTTGTGATTGAAAGGTGGAAATGTTATGTTTCCTTAATGTATGTTTTATGTGATATGATTATGTTGAGGTTCATGGGAATTATTATGAAGACATGTGGTTCTGTGATAAACTAAGGGCGGGTGAGCCCGATATAGCTCTCTAATTCATTGGGTAACGCAAAGGAGTGAAACGTTAAGGTTTATCCGAAGAGATTTAGGGAATATACTGTGATGGGTATTCCAAATGTAACCAAGAGGGTTATACCATACGTAAGAATGTTATGAATGCCTCATGTTACCTTTATTTCTTATGATTTATATGATTTATTCATGATTTGATGAGGTATGTTAAAGTGCTTATGTTTTATGGGTAAAGTATGATTTCATTATTATATATATATGTACCCATGTTTCCTTTCCATATTTTTATATACCTTATTGAGCTTTTTATGCTCATCCCATGTTTTTTGAAATGTTTTTCACATGTAAAGGGAATGGTACATGATATGATGATAGTGTCAAGGAAGTGTCAAGAATGAATCCTTGTTTTATTTTAAATATGTTTCCATTGATGGGAAAAATGAATACTATCTTTATATAACCATTTTGTTTATATGTGGAATGTAATGCAAGTTTTATGATCTAATTCTCAAAAACTATAAACCTAAAAATATCTTCAAGGTGTAATCTTGTAATAACTCAATATTAAGTAAGGTTTAAGGCTGGGGCCTTATACTTGGTATCAGAGGTCGGTTTATATAACTTTAGGAGTTAGAATTCTATTAAATGATTATCCAAAAATATTTTTTATGGTCAAATTGAAGTGATATAGTATTTGAAGATTACCATGTTGCTTCATCTAAGACATGTTTGTTTATAATGGTTTTTCCGGGAGGAAACAGAACATATTTCTTGGGAAGGCATACAGAGGGAAATGACCTTTCAAATCAGAATCCTGATATGGTCAGAATCAGAACTAAATAGTTTGTTGCAGTGATGGCTCAGTTCACTCAGGTGAAAAATGTTGGTTGTTTTTATTGATGATATTTTGGTGTTTTATAAAAGCAAATAAGATCATGAAAGTCATTTAAGGGTTATCTTTCAAACCTTAAAAGAAAAGAAACTGTATGGAAAATTCAGAAAGTGTGGGTTTTGGTTGCAACAAATTTCTTTCCTTGGTCACATTTTTTCTAAAGATGGGATAACTATTGATCCTGCAAAAACAAAAGTTGTGGAAGACTGGCCAAGACCCAAAAATGTAACTGAGATTCGTAGATTCCTTGGTTTGGCTTGCTATTACCAAAGGTTTGTTAGAAATTTTTCACAGTTATCTAGTCCAATGACTAAGAAAACTCAGAAGGGTGTTAAGTTTATCTGGACAAAAGAATGTGATGATTGTTTTCAGGAATGGAAAAGAAGATTGGTGAATGCTCCAGTTTTGGCACTACCTTCCAGGAATGGTGAGTTTGTTATATACAGTGATGCTTTATCGAAAGGACTTGGTTGCGTCCTAATGCAGAATGATCAGGTAATTGATTATGCTTCACGACAGTTGAAAACTCATGAGGTAAATTACCCTACACATGATTTGGAATTAGCTGCTGTTGTTTTCGCTTTAAAAATTTGGCGGCATCATTTGTATGGAGTAAAGTGTGAAATATATACTGATCAAAAAAGTTTAAAATATATATTCACTCAGAATGAATTGAACATGATATAGAGGAGTTGGCTATAATTAATCAAGGATTATGATTTTAAAATTCATTAACATCCGCGAAAAGAAAATAAAGTGGATGATGCTTTGAGTCGAAAAAGTAATGCTTCATTAGCAATGTTGTGTTTGGAACGTGATCCTTTAGTTACGGATTTGATAAACTTTGGCATAGAAGTTGTTGGTGAAGGAAGTTCTTCTATTTTGTTTCAGGTATCAGTGAGATCATCTCTATCAGATAGAATCAAGCAAGCACAGAAGCAAGACTGTGAGTTGTAGAAAAAGGTTGAGCTGGTTCAGAATGTTAAGTTGCCTGAATTCAACATTGATAATGATTGCGTTTTGAGATTTGGAAAGAGATTGTGTGTGCCTTGTGATTCACAGTTGAAGAGGGAGTTGTTATGTGAAGCTCATAGTTCTCCGTTTTCAGTTCATCCTGGATGTACTAAGATGTACAGAGATCTGCGGGAGTATTACTGGTGGGATGGAATGAAAAGAGATATTGCTGATTTTACTGTGAAGTGTTTGACTTGTCAACAAGTTAAAGCAGAGCAACAGTAACCGAAAGGGATGCTTCATCCTTTACCAGTGCCAGAGTGGAAATGGGAGAATATATCCATGGAATTTGTTGTGGGATTACCGAAGACATCTCGAGGTAATAATGAAATCTTGGTTATTGTTGATCGCTTGAATAAATTTGCTTATTTCCTTTCTATACGAGATAATTTTTCCCTAGATCAACATTCCCATTTGTATCTTTAAGAGATTGTCAGGTTACATGGAGTTCCCCTCTCCATTGTATCTGATTGTGATCCCAGGTTCACTTATAACTTTTGGAAAGGCCTTCAGAAGTCGTTGGGTACTGAATTAAATTTTAGTACAGTATTTCATACTCAATCAGATGGGCAGTCAGAACGAACAATTCAGACCTTGGAGGATATGCTACGAGCTTGTTCGATTGATTATAAGGGATGTTGGGACCAACATCTTTCTTTGGTTGAATTTTTATATAATAACAGTTTTCATTCCAGTATACATATGGCACCATTTGAGGCGTTATATGGGAAGCGGTGTCGAACTCCAGCTTTCTGGGATGAAGTGGGTGAAAGGAAGTTGATGGGACTAGAATTGGTAGAAGAGATGGCAGAAAAAGTTCATCTGATTCAGAAACACATGAGAACAGCTCAGAGTAGGCAGAAGAGTTATGCAGAAAACAGGAGGAAGGATATAACTTTTGAGGTAGGTGATCTTGTTTTTCTCAATGTCTCACCATGGAAAAGTGTGATGAGATTTGGTAAGAAAGGAAATCTGAGTCCAAGGTTCATTGGAACATATGAAATTCTGGAGAGAGTTGGATTCGTTGCATACCGGGTGGATTTACCTCTGAGTTTATCTCAGGTACACAATGTTTTTCACGTTTCGATGTTGAGAAAGTATATGCCAGATCCATCTCATGTTTTGAGTCTAGAGGTAGTTCAGCTGGAAGAGAACCTATCTTATAAGGAACAACCGGTCCAGATTCTTGACCAGAGGGAGAAAGTGTTATGAAATAAGGTTATTAATTAGGTAAAGGATTTGTGTAAAAACCAAATGATGGAAGAGGCAACATGGGAATCTGAAAATGAAATGAGGGATAAGTACCCCCATTTATTTGATAAGTAAATAAATTGCAGGGACGAAATTTTCTAAAGGGGGGAAGGATGTAACATCCCAAGTAAGTAATGAATAATATATATTTTTATTTGTTCCTATTAATGAATTAGATAGTGTTTTAGAGGCTTAAAATGAAAATAAATCCAATCTTAATCATGGAAAACACTAATATTTTAAAAAGACTGTTTTACTGCCTTATGATGGAAATCCATTTTCAAATCAATATTTTAACAATTTTATAATATATGTTTGTCAAAATATACTTATTATTTATGATTGGGACATCAAAATTTAGGTTGTGTGAATTTTTGGTATTTTTCTGACAATGTTCATTTTTAAATGAATGGTGAAAAATACTGTATTTTACATCAAAACTGATTTTTAATCTACTTTATGTATATGATTAGATTATCTATGAATTGGTTTTAAAGTTAAATTAGAATATATTTTTACCATTTAATCCAATGGTGGTCATTAGAATTAATTTTACTTTGGAATTGGGCATAAACTAATGCCAAACTTTTCATAGATATTGTTTCAAAAAAAGCCGCTATTTGTTTTGACAACATCAATTATTTTTAAATCAATTATTGCAATTTCTGTTTTTGTAATATGGTAAAATGGATCACATATTTGGAATCAGAAGGTCCAAATTATGTAATCAAGACTCTTTTGTTTTTGGACATTATGAATAGTAACGACGGTAATTATCTTTAGTTATCTTGATTAATGAGTAATCTGGTAGTTAAAGATAATAAAATAATATCATAATAATAAAAAAAATGAGCACAACATGTGTCCTAAGGCTACTGGTTGTCTCATGGCCGACCATGGGATGCCTGGTTCCAAACTTGGGGGCCCCATGGAATCACTTTTGTGAGAAAGTGACTTTTTATCTTTTTATTTTTAAAGAATGTTAAATGTGACAAAGAATGTATCACCTAAGTAAAGTATTTTTAATATTGTCTACATAAATGATAATTTAGACTATAAATATTCATTGGAAATCTAAAAATATTTCCTACATGATAGTATTTTTTTCATAATTTTTAGACTTTAAATAAATTAAATTATTTATGACATCATGATGATGCAGCGATTACCTCATTAATAAAGGATTTAAATAAAATGAAATGATAATTTAAAATCTATGACCTACACATGTCCAAAACCTATTGGATTGGTGGATTTCTAACCCTTATCACCTTACCCTCGAATTATATCAATGTGGGTCCTCTGAATCCGAAAATCATTTTCAAATAAAGTAACATTTCTTTACTTTCCAAGAGTGCCCCTCCTCTCCACTTATAAAAGCCCCCCACCTCTACCTCTTTACCAACACTCCCAAAGCCTTTGGCTTGGCCAACCCCTGACCGTTTTGTCTCTGAACTTCCCTCTATTACTCCGTGAAGCCTCACTTTGGGCAGAAGTCTTCCCAAGGAAGCCTCTGAACTCAAACCAAAGGGAGTTACCCGATTTTAAGGTAATGTCTTCACTTGAGTCCTTTTGATTTATTTTGCTTTTGCAACCACCTAAACTCTTTTTATTCATTTCTTTTTCAAAAACTCCAGTATATTAAATATACTAGGATGTTTTTATAATAAGGATTCGAGCTACACATACACACACCTACATCTAATGGTTAAAGGACATACTGTTTCCGTGGATGGTGAATTAATGCCTCCCGAAATGATGATTGTTCAACATTCTTTTAACACCTTCAAAGGTGGCCATTAAGATGTAACTATATTTATATATGATATACAATATTGTTATGTTTTCCTTATGCTTCTGTATTTTTAATTTTGGGCATACCTTCATGATTTCCATTATGGGTAAACGCGATATCATCATTTAAGGAAGTGCGAACTACCGCCCCCTCAAAGTGAATTGATTCGTTAAATACCATATGTGGGACGTATAAAGGATGGAACTATGATATTATATATGATATTATACTGGAATTATAATATACCTTTATATCATTATGATTCCATTCTATAAAAAACGAAATAGAAACGAAAGTAGCGTTCATGCGTACGTACGACTTACCATCTCCATGAACAGTGCATTTCATTTCTTACTTCTAAATGATTATGTAATACTATAAATGCATGTATATACGGGATATATATTACATATACCTCATGATTATAATTCTGGATATAATGGATACATGAACAACTTGTAATTATAAAGGGTTTATTTTTGACTCAAGTACCAGTGATCGTTAAAACAACCGTTATTAACTTAAATAATTACATAGTGTTCATGACATGGAAATAAGTGATATAAAAGGAATAATGAACTAGAAAAAGGTTCTTAAGCAAGTATAAATTAACTCAAGTTTATTATTCATGACATTAAAGAACGATCGAGTCAAGTCGGACCCGAGGTATGGGACTTCGTCTCAATCTCCTTTCATTGAGGCATATTTTGTTTTATACACAACCATCTTTTATATGGTGTATAAACCCCTTTGACTTTTACATTTATTCAAAAGGAATATTTCAATATGAATCATTTACTAAACAAAAAAATTAAATGTTTTTGTCGTGCGTATGCATAGACAATGACTTCTCCGCCGCTGTGACCATTATTTGAGTTTCGGCTTCCTCTACAAGCCATACATTTTTTAAAAGAAATACAAGTACCATGTTTTACTTTTCTTTTATTTTTGTATTGAAAATGGTTTTCATAATGTTTTTATATCAATGTGTTGTATTGATATCTTGGGATTGAAAGGAGGAAATGTTATGTTTCCTTTATGCATGTTTTATGTGATACGATTATGTTGAGGTTCTTGGGCATTATTATGAAGACGGGTGGTTCCATGATAAACTAAGGGTGGGTGAGCCTGATATAGCTCTCCAATGCATTGGGTAACACGAAGGAGTGAAACGTTAAGGTTTCTCCGAAGTGATTTAGGGAATATACCGTGATGGGTATTCCAAACGTAACAAAGAGGGTTACTCCCTACGAAAGAATGTTATGAATGCCTCAAGTTACCTTTATGTCTTATGATTTCTATGATTTATTCATGATTTGATGAGGTGTGTTAATGTGATTATGTTTTATGGGTAAAGTATTATTTCATTATTATGTATATATGTACCCATGTTTCCTTCCCATATTTTCATATCCCTTACAGAGCTTTTTATGCTCATCCCAAGTTTTTTGAAATGTTTTTCACAGGTCAAGGGAAAGGTACATGATATGATGATAGTGTCAAGGAAGTGTCAAGAATGAATCCATGTTTTATTTTAAATATGTTTCCATTGATGGGAAAAAGAATACTATCTTTATGCAACCACTTTGTTTATATGTGGAATGTAATGCAAGTTTTATGATCTAATTTTCTAAAAGTTTAACCTGAAAAGATCCTCAAGGTGTAATCTTGTAATAACTCAAGATTAAGTAATTTTTAAGGTTGGGGCCTTATATTGACAACCACCCCCACAAACTGATGCGATTCATTTTCAATTTAATGTTTAAAAGGATAGAAATTAAGTTATATTTTATAAATTTTAGTGTCCTAAAAACACCGTGATGGGAAGTAAATACTCCCAGAAGAAATTTGAAAATGGAAGTAAATATTCCTACAAATCTTGAAATGAAAATGGATGAATATTGGATTTAATATTTGAGAAAAAAAATGAATAAATAATATTTTCCAAAGAGTTTGAGGCTTACAACTTACCATCATTGGGAAAGTATTGTGGGTTGCCTAAACCATGAACCTTTGATAAAGGAAGGAACCTTTGAGGTGATGGCCTGTACGGTGATGACCACCAATCCCAACAAATCGTGAATCATGTCGTTGGAGGAATCAAATAGAGAAATTCCACCACATACCATTCTACAAATTAAGTAGTTCATGATTGAATTGAGAAGGTGGGTTCTGCGAACAACGTCATGTAAACCATAGCTTTTGAAAACCCTATTTTATTGAGTCTTCCATAAGATGAGTTATATCTTTATGGGATTCAAAAAATGATGTAGCATGCCATAGATATGATTTATGTGGTTCCCTATTATAGGACTGCTATAGGAACTGAAAAAAAAACTACAAAAGACTAGAGGAGGAACGAGATAAGGGACTAAGAAAGAAGATGGAGCTACTACATTGTAAATTTCGGAGATGTATGGAGAAGACTTCAACATTGTTCACGAATCATCAAAAAAGTGACAACTAAAAATCACATCCTCCATATTTATAATTTGCCACGCACCATAAAAAGAAGGAACCTAATAGAAATGGTGAAATTGAGAACTGAAATTGTGAAACCAAGAACCATAAATCCCTCAAAGATGAACTTCCCAAACACTATAGGCTCCTAGAACCTTCTTCAATCTGATTCTCCATAGAACACATCACTATGAGAACTATACCATTCACTGCATACTGTATCTATACATGGATGGAACCCAAGACTGCATGGCCTACCGCATCATGTACAAAACCCAGGGCCGCATACCATTTCAGTATGTGGAACACATTCTGATCTGTGTACCACTTCGGTATGTAGACAATACCTCTACCCACATGGTTGTATGATATGTGGGGCCTCCCCCATCCAATGTGGGAAAAGAGTATGTGTAATAGGGTTTCTTCGGGCGTCTTTCCTACTAGATCCAATTTTACCCCTCCATGACTTTTTTTTCCTCCATAGCTCCCATGGAAACCAGTCCACAAACATCAAAAAAACCCTCCTAAAAGGCCACCAGACTCTTATGATCAACTCATCACGCACACCAACATTCCTTTTCTAATTTACAAACACAAGGTAATAAAAGTCACAAAGGTTTTCCCCACTATGTTTTGAACCACATAATTTCACTAGGTCTACATTCACAAGGATACCCGGGATCATACCATGGGATTCCAATGCGATTCTACCCATTCTAGTTATTAGGGTTAAATAGTAGCCATTATCTTTTATGAGTTCTAGTGAAAAGCAATAAGATCACTTATCTATTCCCCTTTGGGAAAGAATCATGCATCTCCTCTTCCCAAAACCAGCTCTGGTGTAATCCCACTAAGGTAAACCCCTATAATTTTGAGAGCTAGAAAAATCATTCAATTTTATTACACATTTAATGGTATGTGGATTTGTTCCCTCTCCCACCAATGGCTCAACATGGGACCTTGTGAGTGAATAGACACACCAAATTATCATTCCATCACCTGTTGGGATCATATCCGTGATTTATTATGTTATCGTTTTCCTCCTTTTCAATCAACATAGAATAGAATGTGTACCCTTGTTGAATCATTCATATCCTCGTATTTCTCACACTGAGAATAACTCATATAGGATTACAATTATGAGATGACACTATAATTCAAAATACCATAAAAACTACAAGAACTATAATTCCCACCATAATTGGGATACCTAGGATGCCTACAAAAAAGATCAAATAGGTTCAATTTTTCATATGGTTCACCCCACCAATGTCCCCAACAATGGGAATCCTTTTTAGAAGTATGTCCTGATTCGATTCTATCAAACAATAATCTCCCTTGCGTAATCCTCATTAAAGTCACAACCCATAAACAAACTACATAAACTCTGATTCCCACCAAAATTCGGATATCTTGGACACCTACTTACGGACTTGGCTCAAAGAGGTACCCTTTTTCAAAAGGTTCACCCCAAAAATCCCCCAAAAATGGGAATCCTCTTCATGAGTAAGTCCAAATTCGATTCTCTTAGATTGGAAGCTCCCATGAATACCCCCAATGAAGTCAAAACCCATAAACAAACTATGAGAAATCAGATTCCTACTCTAACAAGGATACGTAGAAATCATGTCTAATGATAATAATCAAGGTTTGTTCTCTTCAAAAGTCATTCATGATAAAATGATTCCCCATATCCAAAAGTAATCCCTCTTATATTTAATCCATGATAACAAAACTATGCAGAATTTGATTTCCCATTTGACTGGGATATGTAAGAATCCTCTTTGAGGTCCATATATGACCTTCAAATCAAACCTAATGTTCTCCAGGATATATCCCAAATAGGGTCATGTTCTCCTAGAAGATCATACCATTTGTGGGACACTCAGGACACTTTGGAATAATCCCAACAAAAAGTCTTGATCATGCATCTTTCACCTGGATTTCCTCCCTTCATGATGATAAGCTATATGGATGGGTCCCCTTAACACGAACATAAAATGTGATGTGTCCAGTTAAGTAGCATTGAACAACATGGGATTTGATTCTTTTCATGAGGATATATAAGACTCCAATCTTATTATTATAAAACCAACATCAAACCACCTTCTGTCCCTCCTGAATGATGATAATCTCTAGAGTACCTCATTACATGGCTTAAATAAACATTTTCTCCATAACATTAAATCCATGTATATCCATGATGATCCTGTAACCCAAGGGTAACCAATGGATTAACTATTTGGGAATAAATTGAGAATTCATGAACATATAAACATGGATAAAATTTATAAAAGAGTCCCACAGAATGAAAGAATTCCCCCCTAAAGGGTGTGATGATCACGACCTCCCTTCTCATCGACCAGTAGAATCCTCATGTGTTGTTGTCTAAACCATCAAAAAAGAACCTTCCATTGGAAATAAGGTACATGAATCATGGGTAGAAAGACCATTGGGTGATTCTGGATCCATGAATTAACACATTGGATACAATAAGAGGAAATCATGTCTTAAGAGAACTGATTGAACAAATACATAACCCCCTACAATCAACCACTAAGACTATATGACTATGGCGCCTCTTTCATAAAACAAAGAGGATAAATTTCCCAATCCTTGCATAAAAAATCCAATTCCTTGTTAAAAAATAATGATGTGAATCTGGTCGAAATAGAAATGGTGAACCCCACAAGAAATTCTTTATAATAACAAACAAATGCTTATCACTCATCAGACCATTTTTTCCCCCAAATGCTCACCTCGGGTCAAAACAAAAATGGTGAACCCAATGTGAATACTAAACCAATGGGTTGGTTTTACACCACTCAATCCCCTTCACCCCATTAAAATTAAGGGGGCTAAATCGAATCATTAATTATTTATGAGATCAAGAGATACAACATTGATGGGGTTTGGTTGTCATTATATTTATTATATATATATATATATTGTAGGTTTACAGAGAAACCATTAATCAAAATTAAATCTAAAAAATTGATATATACACACACCTTAATGATCCAGTAAGATTATGGGGCCTAGATAAATAGAAAAAACTCTTCTCAGACCTAGTGTCTTCAATACTGAGTATCCAACACACTAATTAGAGATTAGCACCAAATTGGTACACTACCCATAGTGGAGGCCGCATGACATGCCCTCCAATATGAAAAATCATGATAGCCTCCACCCAAGCCATAGTAGGCACCCCAACATTAGGAGGCCCCAATGGCCAACTCCAACCGCTTCGAGACCCTCTCCCTAGAGCACAATAACAAGTACAGAACTTATCTCTGGGAGGAAGATGATTTTAGCATTGCTGACTTCATCATTTTAGTAGATGAGTCTTACTCATGGACCCATTCTTGGTAGAATCATAGAAAATTATGGGATACCATGCACCACCACACTAAAGAGGATCTCATACTGAGGGATCATTCTAAAGTCCAATGGACATGGGCCCCTCAGGTCGATCGCCGGGGGCAACAAAAATATAATCAGGAGTAGGTAATCACCCAGATTCCTGAGGTGGAAATATGCCATATGAATACGGAAACATAAAATAGGAATACATAAAAAACTTTTCCCTCCACTCAATCCCTCAACAATAATAGGATGGAACACTACAATCACATTCACATTCCTTCCATAGCTCACCAGTCCTGCCATACTGGTAGAGAAAAAAATTATAGGATGATGTAAATATATTCTAATGTGCAAGAATCCCATCATCCAAATAGAATGGAAACTAGCTTCTAGAAGTCACATACACTTGATGATGTGTATGAAGCCCACCATCAAATAGGGCGGCCACAAAATATGCATAGGGTCAAATTCCTATGGATGCATACAAATCCCTTGAGAAAAATAAACTGCAAGCTATCAGATGAAAAATCATGCTTATAAATATGAATCCCACCAGTCAAATATGGGGGAAAATAGAGAAGACAATCATAAGAAGGATCGTTCCTCTATCCCGACATAGGTGAATTTCTATTATCCACTGACAACTTATAGAGGTTAGGAGCATGCACAATATTTTACTCCAACATAGGATTAGGTCTTCATACCTAATATAGATAAATTTGGATCTCTGTACATTCTGGAAATGATGGAATAAAAGACATTGATTCCATATCATATCCCACAGACATGTCAAGATGTCATAGAATCAATAGCAAAGGAATGGAATTGGGCCCACGACCTTATTTTCTCAGATGGAATGACTCATCTAAAAGACATTTTGGTCTCTCCAAAGTATTTTTGAATCCCAGTTTTTGTCTGGGAGGGTTGATGGTGATATCCCGAAATACAAAATCAATTATATTGGGAAAAAATACCTATTCCAACTTGGGGACAGTCATCCAATATGGTGGTCGCTACGGGGCAGGCATATATCTCTTAAAAAACTGACGATTTGTTTTAGCATATCTCAGCGGCATAGAGGGAACCCAAAAAATAGGATCTCATATACGAAGGTCATTACTAATAGCAGACGACCCCAGTTTCCCATAAGAGAGCACCCATAGATGAAATTCCCCATTGAAAACTAAAGAAATGAAGAGATAATTGATGATTATGCTCTTCTAGAAGCTTGTGTTCTTGACACAATCAAGAATATATCAATATTGGATCATGATACTATTATTCCATTACCAAATTATGGATTTGGGAGTATAATTTTATAAGTCCCTACCCAAAATGTTTATACCAGCTTCTATGAAGGCCCTCCCCAGAGCACCCATGGGGGCTTACTCTGTTGGTTAGGAATGATCCATCATGAGAGCCTATCTCTTGATGAATATCAGGGTATCCCCCCGAAATAGAAGATCAAATTGAATGATGTAATCCACATTCTATAGTCATCCCTGATGATCCTTTATACGGTATAAAATATATATATGCCTCTCTCTACATTTAAACATAATTCCATGACGGTAGTCCCCATCATGATGTCAGCCACTATGAAGGACCTCCCTAAAATGGATGTTTCTATAAAGGCCATCCGCACATCAACATCAAGAAATGATATAGTCCTCCCCTCATTGTAGTACATCCTCAAACACTGACTAGAGAAGATTTAGATATCACACACCTTTGTAGACAGTGTGACCTGACCCTTGGAGGTGAGAGTTTCGGTTGGATCCTCTTGGTGGTAGCATTGAGGACTTACGATGTCATTCATGGTATGGATTGGATATCCATCCCCAATAAATGTGCTGTAGAGAATTATCCCTGACATAATGTATCATGTTTTGATAGTAGTCCTCTCAATCGTAGCAGTCATCAAGAATGTTCTCTCCTTAGTGGCATCACACATCACAAAGGTCCTCCTCCTACTACAGCCCGCACTAAAGGTCCTCCCTAGGGTATACACCATAGAGACATTCCCTATGGCTAGATATCAAGTTGCAATGGTATCCCTCTCCATTATAGCACCAATTGCGAAGGTCCTCCCTATAGTCAAAATAAACACAAGAAAGAATGTCCTCCTCTCTCTGGGGAAAATGTGATAAATCCTTCATATGATGTGGCACTCAGTATGATAGTGTAAGACATGTCAGACAGTTTTTCTATGAGGGGTGATATACTTTCTCAACCTGAAGATGGATGGGGGCCACACTCATCTTATGATCCACCCACGAACCACTCACATTTCAAAAAGTCTCTTTCCATCACCAATGCTCAGAATAAAATTAAGGATAATTCATGTTGGGAAGACCAAGTAGAAGAGTCTATAAAAGAGAAACAAAAAGATATGTTTCTCTTGAGAATAAAGCCAGATTGGGAAGACATTCCCATGATGTAATGGTCCACAACTGTATCACAATTTTTCATACCAAGGGAGTTGTTTGAGGAATGTAAACAAAATGTTCACCTATGTATATGTCTCTTCTAGATAAAGGGAAAATTCCTTCCATATGAGGAATATGCAGATCATGTCAACATACTTGGAGAGAATATCTATCTAATCAACTTATATGGTATCCCATTTGCAATACATCCACTATAAGAGATTTAAAGGAAAGATATATAATTGGCCTCCCTTCACGCGCTGTAAAAGTTGTGTTTTCTTATCATTGATGCCCCATCCTATGTTCATGTTCGCAGTTGGGGAGAGCATGGATCTCTACACTTCACTCCATGTCCCATCCACTAAAACTTACTAGAAGTGACATATTATAATTTCATTAAAAAAAGTTAACAATAATAAGTAATCACTGTTCATAAAATGTGGAATGGTAAAAAAAAATAAGCTTGAGTAAGTATCAAAAGTGATAGATCCTATGAGAGAAATCAATCGAGAATATTCTATGCTAGGTAACCATGAACATCCAATAGGATTCCCTCCCATGTGAAGCCAATCATTTAGAAATGTTCATGTCCCCATAGGTAAATAAATCCCTTGAAAATATAGTGACATATTTGGCACACAGCCACATGGTAGTGCATGAAATAAAGAAGGAATCAACAATATAAGCTCCCTCCACAATATGGGAACAAACCCAGCCCACTGGGCATGGATATTTTTTATCTCAAAATTCCCAGGGAAGACCAATGAATCTATGACATATCATATCAACATACAAACAATAGAAACTATATCTCATAGGTCTGGGGACATTTTTACCTCAATTTTATGCAGAATAGACATCTATCTTCTCCCGTCTTGGAAGAACGATGAGTGGAGTGGTCATCTATTAAGTTCAATCTCATGGTACATACCCTTCAGGACGAAGGCAGATTGTGAGGATATATTAGAGAATCATTTGGGCCACTGTTTTCCATGAAATCCAAAGAATGATGAAGAATGAAAGGATAATGTCCAACAATGGATAAAAAAGCTCTCCTACACTTCATCATTTGGTAAAATGTCCCCAATGTGGTATGCATTATTGAAAGTGTGAACGTTAGTTCAACATAACTCACAATAAATGATATAAATGAAGATGATAAAATATAATATTATTCCCTCCTAGTGGTGGTCCACATCAAGCCTGAGGGTGTGCATACTCAGAAATAGAAATCTTATATAAATTAGGGTGATCCCTCAACAAACCCATAACTGCATCCCTTGAAAATCCACAACAATTAGATGAATAAACCCAAAGTCATATATGACCCACCTCCTCTCCATAGAGAAAATTATTCCCTCATGATCAAGGAAATATTCTCTAAGTATTATGATGAAACGAAAGAGCTTAGATGAATTGATGTCGAGCAGCGTCAAAGAATCTATCTTTCCGGGTGTGTTCATCAAGAAGAATGTCAACCTGTTCTTCCAGAAGAGGTCCGTCTAGCACATGAATTTATCATAGTAATTGAAACTAGGCTCATATGTCCATCTAATCTAGTAATGGTACCATTAGTCCACTTGAATCTATCCCCTGATAGATATCTAGACATTATTATATTTGTTAAAGAGCCTTAATACATTCAGGAAAACCCACACAGGATGCCCTAGGCTGGGTATCCCTCCCAAATTATATTAGTGACGACATGACCTATTTTTCTAGATGATACTCCCACCTAAGATAATGTCTATAAAGTTATGGATCAAGGGATCTTGAATACCATTAATCAATTGACAACTCAACTGGAATCCATTGAAGGGAGGTGTGCTCCGAAAAAACCAGAATGAAAACTATACCCAAATTGGGTGAGTAACATTATACCACTACAAAACGCCAGGAACCACATATTCCTAGTGTTAAATGGTTTAGTATACTTACAAAATCATCTAATGAACTATGCTTCTTACTGTGACCACATGATGGGCACCCCAGGGAAACAAGAAGCAATGAAACTAATGTGCTTTATTCAAACTCTAGATGGTTTTTCCTTGTACCGGTATACTAGTGGGCAAGATAACTCAATCAAAAGATGGTAGGAACTTCAGTGTTAGTTTCTCTTCCAGTTCAGATCAACATTTCTAAAGACAATTGTCAATGATCTCATGAACTATAAGATGTAATATAATGAAAGAGTATTAGAAATCATCACCAGGTAGAGAGGTCTCACTTGTAGAATGAATTGAAAACTCCCCTAGGACGAAATGATCGTTATTTTCATTGATAATCGATATAATGAATTATGGACTCCACTCATCCCAGTGAAGTAAAAAAGTCGGTTCCTAGATTTCTCCACCACTGCCCAATGGATAGAATAATCCTTGTAGTGGAAAAATCTCAAGTCCAGAGTGGTCTTTAGAAAAAGGATGGGAAACTTTGACGTGAAATATGTCACGCTTAATCCACCCCAATACCAGATCCAACTGTGAGGCCTCCACCAAACCATATAGGCCCCTTAGATGAAAATAGCCCCCCGATCTCAGAAATATGGGTGAAGGGGTTCCAAAAGAAATTAGTTTGAATAATTAATAAATAAATTCTAATCATTATGAGATGTGAAAGTACTTAGAAAATTCATAGAATACATCAATTGAAACTTGATCTGGATACTAGAGCTAAATTGTGCCGATGATGTGGGTCTCGAGGACCTTCCAAATTATTTTCCCTTCCAAAATATACTAGTAAACAACATCCTTGAGTGCTTCATTTTCAAGGATCTCCTATATAATATGGTGTATTTCGAACAAGTTATGTTAGGACCGTTACAATCTACAGTCATGTATGCTTCTACCATTGACCGAAGTGAGGAAGGGGAGTGAAAAACAGTCACAAAAAAAGGAGAAAAACATTGATAGTCAGATGAATTAGAAAATAGTATAATGGGATCATGGAATCTTCCAGGGAGAGTTGATGCATCCAAACCTGCCCCCAATAGATCATGATACAACCCAACCATCTTCATCATCCCCAGAACACATTAAGGGTCAGTCATCCAAGAGATAGTCAGAATAGAAATGAATAAAGAAGGATCAAGAGGATGAACATGTACTAATAAAATGTCAACCTTGACACTTTTGGAATTCATTCTAGTATAATTGAAACCACGGGCACCATCATACCTAAGGACACCATCAGAAGAAGATAGTCAGACATAATCTTTTTGGGATCACGAACTAATATTCAGATACATGAATATAATTCAATGAATGTACCCCTTATCTGATGGATACAATGGATACAAAAAAAAATTCCCCAAATCCAACACATGATCTAGAGGAAGAGATTGTAGAAGCCCAGGGTTTCTAAGAAGGTGTGGTCCTAGAAGAAGTCAAATTCTGGGCCACACCTTAACTCAAACTGTTAATGCAGCATTACCTAATAGAACGACCCTCCATCTGACACAACAAGGTCAAAAAAGTTTCTCTTCCCTTGCTAGAAGAAATATTATCCCAATCATCTTGGATAATCTATCATTGGAAGAGAATATGACTAATCTCCCAATGTGTGGTGGGCAACAAGCCAGACCAAATACAATGAACATGATATCACCATTAGTTCTCGTTCCATAGGTCGGCCCGTCCACCTCAAGTGTTGAAGTGCCTAATGTGACTAAAAAGCGCATCCCCAAACCAAGAAGCACTACCCTTTAGACAAAAACATTTGATATTCTGATGCATATAGCCTTTGTAAAAACAAAGATATCAATACTGGATGCTTTGAATATGTCATCAGACCTTAGAGAGGCGCTCATCGAAGCTTTACTAAGTCCCCAAGAATTATAGGCCAAAGAAGCAACAACCAAAGTCCATCGAACATAGACAAACTCTATAGAATGTCATGTTGTCTTCTAATTCAAAAATCAAGAGGATAATTCCATCACACAAGACCCATCAAACAGTAATATATTTCTAGAAAGATAAATGGAACTGATGTCCTAAATATTTTCATCGACAATGGATCTGGTGTTAACCACATCTCGCTACCAACATTACATCGGTTGGTCTATGATGAATATAGTCTGACACCCTATGAAACATATATTCTAGGATATGAAAACAGTTATCTGAATATGTTGAGGTGAATCATCTGTAAATATTGTCACAGTGACCTCATGTATGATTCTGAGTTTCTAGTAGTGTGACAAAATAATAACTTCAATGTTAATTTGGGGAGGCTATGGATGTGTCAGCATGCTGTAATCCCCTCATCATACCATTTGTGCATTAAATATTTCCCTAATGTGAAAAAATTGGACATTTAATGATGATAAATCCACATTTTAATCCTACAAGTCACATAACATCGACGTATGTTTCTATGAACAAAAAGAGAATCAATCTTTGGCTGACGACATTGATTGGATCACCACTCCAAATGGATTGGAAATATCTCCCACTAATCCACTCAATCAGCTTGGGGTAGAGTATTTATTACCCATCAATCAGGTTTAGTGCATAAGTTCAAGCTCCCACATGGACTCATCTATCTACATGATCTTTGTTATGGCTGCCAAGTCGAAGGATGCTGGAAAGCACGCTAACCCCCAGAATAATGATGAGTGCTAAAAAAATGCTCTTAGCCCATCTTCAGGTCTCTATACAGTTCTTGATTTACCCACTAATACAGAAGATGATGTCTTATCACTAATAGAAAGTGAATTCAATCCTCCTCCCCCATTCCATTCCTCTTTAGAATATTCCATAGAGTCAGTTGGGACAAAAGGTTCTTTTTCAGATTCCATAAATTAAAGTTGTGATTCATCTTCCAATGATAAATAGTTCATCTTGAAAAACTTGTCTCCAAAATAAGAGAAAGAATACGATGAAGAGGATGAATAATAATAATAATATGAATACGATATCAATTATTCCCCTCCCTCATTCGAAGAATGTGTATCCACTACAATCGATGAACCTATAGAGATAAACCTAGGAACCAATGACGACTCGGGTCCCAATCTGATTAGTGTGGATAAGCCTTTCAACGATAAAGGGGTATATACCTCCTTCCAAAAGTTGAATCAATATTTTTTGGCCTTAAACTAAATAGAAATTCTAGGCCTCGATCATGATGTCACCACTCATTAACAGGGTCTGTAGAAGACCATCGTGGTTACAAGTAGGCTACTAGAAGTCCCCCACCTGGCACATGAGGCCAAAATAGAGGCTGAAGATAAAAATATAATAAAAATTAACTTCATTATGGAAGTCCAATATCTGATCTGGCTACAAACATCATCCATATCATAAATAAGAATTGACATTTCTGTGTGAACATTGACTTTAGGGTACCTAATTGGCAATGTACCAAAGATGATTTCCTTGTCCTGATCATGGAATTTATAATCGATGAGACCTCTGAATATGAGGTCCTCTATTTCATGGATGGCTCCTCGGGATACAAAAAAATCCAAATGGCCTGAGAACATGAAGAATCCACTTCCTCTAAAGCCCCCTTGGTTTATTCTGCTACAAGGTGATGAATTTCAATATGAAAAATTATGGCACCACATATCCTCTCACCACACTTCAAAATTTTATGACCATTCTAGGAAAATACATCATGTTCTACATCGATGACATGGTGGTAAAATTACAATAATTCTAAAACCACCAGAGAGATCATGAAACTATCATAAAAAACAATGACATCACATTCTAAAGATGAATCCCTTGAAGTGTGATTCCCATGTTACGTATAAGAAATTTCCCATCTACATCGCATTCAATAACAACATTTATTTCATCCATTAGAAAAAAAAATCAATCCGTGGAATGCAACCACCCCGCATCCTCACTAAGATGAGGGGTCTCAAGGGGAACCTTGCATTCATTTGGCACATCATATCCATCCATGAAAGTAAGTGTTTTCATTTCAACAGGTTTATGAAGAAAGGGGTCACATAGTAGTGTGATAGTGATTATCACGAAGCATTCACCAGTCATAAAAGGTATCTCTTAATAACACTAGTTCTAATGCTTCTAGTTGAGGGATGAACAATAATTTAGTATGTGAACACCTTGAAACTATAAGTAAGTGGTTTTCTTGTACAAAATAATGATGAAGACAACGAGAATAGTCTCTATTACCTTATATGAACAATGATCGATGTTGATACTAAATAGTAAAATATAAAAAAGATTTTGTTGCACACTAATATTTACTGTTCAATAACTCAAGCATTACCTACATAACTACAAGGTCTATCTAGTCTCCTTCTACAACCCGATCAATTATATCTGCAACCTTCCTATGTAAACCAGATTCCTATCATGGTGAGAAGTTATCCCATAGTATCATGAAAAATTGTATGATCCCGAAAAATCCATCAAAGGATAGACATTAACATGTTTCTATGTAGAGAACCCGTCCACATAAATGACCCCATTGGATACATAACATATTGATGAAGTAGATTTATCCATAAAATAAGGCTCAAAGGAATGGGAAATGTACTTAGATGGTTCCTCTAGAAGCCCGGTATGGAAAAGGATGAATGAACCCTTGCTCAATAAAGTGGGAATAGGAGTAACATTCATATCTACAGAAAAGACCGTCTTACCTTGCTCTTTCCTACATTCATAGGGGTGTACAAATAATGAAGTAGAATAACATGCCATCCTTACAGGCCTTGAGCTGGCACTTCATTCAAAAGCAGAGAACCTACAGATAAAATGAGATTTGGAGCTAGTCATCAGGAAACTCAATGGTAACTATTCCATTAAGAAAGATGTATTGGTTTTTTTGATGAATTATGTTCAAGAGTTTATGGGATAATTACCATCAGAACCAACACTGAATTATATCCCCAGGTCACAAAATTCTCAAGCTAATACATTAGAAAATATAGTCATAGACCAAGTTAATCCATACCCGGATGAAAGAGTCATCATCATTTCCCACCATCAGATGTTCTTTCCAATCATTTAGAACAAAATTAATGGAATTGACGAGACTAACCCCATTTATGATCATTACGGTCACACCACCAGCTAGATGTCTCTAATATCAAATTACCTTGAGAGGGGGAAAATCCCAACTGATAAGGCTATAAGAGAACAGATCATGTGGCGGTCAACCAATTTTGTTTTGTAATATGGAACAAACCAAGAAAAGGTTATCTTCAAGTGAGTCGTTGATGGGGTTTTTCTCATGTGAATTGATATAGAAGAGACTACTAATGTAATAAAAGAAGTGTATTCCATAACATGTGGAGCACACCAATCAACATCCAAGATCTCCCATCAAATTCAAGGGCTTTGATATTATTGGCCCACTTGATACAAAATTGTGCAAAATTCCAAAAAAAAAACGATCCATTCCTTCCAATTTCATTACAATTTTATTCACCATCCCCCAGAGTTTATTCACACATCTATGTACTCCTTTCCATTTTCCATATTGTGGGTGAATGTCCTAGGGCCATATACTCCTACCACAACTAGAAATTAAGGTTCATTTTAATAATAAACAACTTAATATAAAAGGGGTTGATGTTGTACCCCTTAAAGAGGTTGGGGAATGAAGCATTTTAAGATTTGTGAAAGCCAACACCTTTACTAGATATGGGTTCTCTCATACAATACTTATGGACAACGACACCATCTTCTGATCTACTGATGGGGATATGTTATACCAGGAGTATGGAATCAATTCCAATTGTTCATCCCACTACAATGCAGTGGCCAACGGGAAAATAGAGGCTTTCAACAAAAATCTATCAAACATACTCCAAAAGATGGTATAGAAAGACACGAAATAATGGATGGACAAGAACCTCCATGCTCTTTTGGCTTACCAAAGCACAACCCCCACCACCACACAAGAAACCCCATACTCATTAGTATGTGGGATGGTGGCGGTTTTTCCTATGGATATTTGTATTCCTTTTCCTTGGTTCAATATTCGTGATCAAATTTATATTGATGAGAAATATGAAAAACGGTTTGATGAGATGGAATTGTTGGATGCAACAAGATCACACACTCTGCACCATTTCAAAGTCTACCAAAATCAGATCGCACTTTCCATCTATAAAAAGGATCATCTTCACTCATTTCTTGAAGGAGAGATAGTGTTGGTCCCTAGAAACCCAATGATATTCGGCATGAAACCCCCAAATATTGAACCAAAATGGGTGGGACCCTATATCATACATACTGTCTACTCTAAACGAACATATTCCTTAATATCTTTGCATGTAAAAATTATCATATCTCCCCGTAGTGCAAGGTTTCTAATTGAATACAAGACATAATAGAAACACATACATCTTATCGACAAGACATCAAACTGTATGGAGACATATTTATCCGAATCGTACTATGATAAAATACACAATAGATTATTTCCAACCACATGACGTTAAACTGATGGGTAGTATTGTCTTCCAACTAGAAATTTGTCTTGTATAAGTCAAATTCATACAAGGAAATGATAAAAATACCACTTCCAACACAATGGTCAGACCACCATAGGGAGGGGCCTATAGAATTACATATGGATTGATTTCTACCCATGAAGGATACATAGAGATCCTCCGATTCCACATTATGGTCCAACCGCCATCAATATAGAAAATTCCCACTACTCCCTATGTATGGATCATACCTATATGGAGGACAAATTTAGAACTACTTTTTGATTGATTCCAATTTCTATGGGATATGTTGTAACACCATGACCCAAGATCTTTGTTCAGTCAACATTAACAAATATTCCCCTTCACCCTAGATTTGGACTAGACCAATCTAGGGTAGTTATTTTCAAAACTATGTGTGGATTGATTGCTACCCTGATAGGATACATAATGACACTCAGATTTTACATCTTGGTATAACCATCAATGAAAAACTTCCCTCTATTTTACTATACCATGGAACAAACCACTTTAGAGAACTCTTAGAACATCATATGACTTGATTCGTATCTCAATGGGATATGTAGGGATGCCTCAACTCTATGGTTGTAGTACTTCCACCACATTACATGAAATGCCTCCGTTATATCATATATTGCTTTTATAATGGTATGGGGAATCCTGGCCAATCCTAGTTTCACACACGTCGTATAACTACCATGAGCTTAGGAATGATGTTAAGGGATTCCATCTATAGGCAAGGAATAATGGGATATGATGAGCTCATCAATCGTAGAGGATGAAACTAGAAATCCCTATCTTTATGTATGGACTAGACCTATACATGAAAGAGAATGTACAAAAATATGTGTTGAATAATTCCCAATTAGAAATGGGATACGTAGTGACTCATGGATTCAATACCATGGTCTAGCCACCAACATCAGATAATAATTACCTTCTTCCATATATGTGGGATCGACCAATGAAAAGGAATATGTTCTTTAGAACTACGTAAGGCTTTATTCTTATATTAATGTGATACGTACGGACACCTCAACTCAATGGTCCTTGACAGACCACCACACAACATGAAATGCCTATGTTATATCCCCAATTGAGTTTACAACGGTAGGGGGAATCGTTATCACTCTTTTCTTCTAACACCAAGTATAACTCACGTGAGCTTATGAATGATGGTAAGGGATTCCCTCTATAGGATATGCATAAAGGGATATGATGAAGCAGTCACCCGTAGAGGATGAAAATAGCATGATCCCCTACCAATGTATAGACTGGATATATACAGGGAAGGACATGTACAAAACTATGTGTGGATTGATTACCATTTAGCAATGGGATATGTAGTGACACTGGGATACTATAAAATGGTCTAGGTCCCAACATCTAATAAAAATTCCCATCTTCCCAATACACGAGCCTGACCAGTGCAAGGATGTATGTTTGTTACAACTATTTATGTCTTGATTCCTACCCTTGTAGGATACGTTGTGACACAAGGATTCTATATCATGGTTCAACTGATAACCCAAATCAGATCTCTAAATTTTCTCTATATATAGGTTCTATATGAATAGAAGAGTCCTAAGAAATTCCTCACCATAAAATGATAAACTTCAAGGAATCCCAAGAGTTGCATGTGACATGATTTTTTTATAATGAGATATGTGGTGACACTCAAACTGAATTTTCTGAGTTTTACTACACAAAATAAGGGAACATAACCCCTAATTTCCCACACATGACCTACCACCCTATGAAAGGGGTCATTTTAACTCCTATGGTGTAAAGTTGTGAACATATTATGCCCCCATAGATATGAGCTAGATCCTTGTGGGGAGTTTCATATTTTATGACTAATCACAGTATGAGTATTTCTTAACAACCCATGCACACCTTTTCATCTTACCTGACTCTATGTTTTAGTTAATCATGGATCTTCATAATCATCCATGACCATAAAAAATAGATGGCTACTATCCTAGGAAATCCATTATTTTAATATGAACCTCATTCCCTAGCGGCTCTTCATATGTTTCCTACAAAATGACCATCAACCGAAGGAAAATTTTTCCTCAGAAGAGTCCATTCATACCCCCGTAAACCAAATGGTTCCCAAGATCCATGTCATTCCTCATGATTCTAGGGCCCCCAAGACCATGGATTACCCTTTATTCCTTTATTCTTTACTAGGGTATGCCAGAATATCCCAAAACTGATCAACCCATTTTTATTTATGGTCTTCAAGACATGTTTTCCCCACAATATTACAATAAATAGTGTTTCCAATCTATTTTTCACATGACATTAAGCTACAAGGCCAACCCTGTCTCATCTATATGACATTAAATTGTATCACACAATGTGAATGCTTAGATTATTATATTTTCTTGGACTCACAAAAGAATGCATTTACTTCCTACATTTGGGGTAAACCTTCATAAAGAATGTTCATCGTTAATCTTGTGGGTCTCAGTTGTCCTATGATGAGATGCATGGTGATACTCAAATCTTACAATCTGGACTCAATGATAGATATTATTAAATTGTCCTCTTCTCTCCATACAAATTGAGGAAAATTAGAGAATCCATGGACAAGTCATATTTACACAGCTTCTCAATGGTAATCTTGTTTCCCATCATTCAGTATGGGATTACTGTACTCTATTTACACCCCACATGATGATAAATTTTGTGGAATTCATCCTTAATGCATGATGTGAAATAGAAAAATATTGTATAAGCCTAAAATGCTCCCCGACATTTATTATTCCATTGTTATGTGGTAACCCGAAATCCCTATCATCCCTTATTTCTCAAACTGAGCATACCTAACATGGGATTATGGATCTTATCAAGAAATCTAAATTGTTTTTACTGAAAATAAACATAGGATTTTAGTCATACAATGATAAACCTTAAAAGCGCATTATAGTTCCCTTTACCATTATAAGAAACCCTAGGTCATGACAGTACGACATTAAACTACATGGTACTCATAATATGGAACTGATGCCTCACCTTACATATGAATCAAATCTATGTAGGTGATTACTTAATAACATGGGTGAATCACATCCCAAACGTTTCTAAAGTATCTAGATACACTCTTTCCATTCATAAAACTCTGCGATTTGGGTAATCTTGGATCCCCATAGTCCTCCATGGCCATCAGAGATGGAAGGCCAGGGTCCTGCAGACACCTGTTTTTTGAATATGAAAATCAGTCCCTTGAGGATATGCATATGTTTCCTATAATGTTGTCATTAAGCAAAGAAAAATCCATCCTTAGGAGACTACATTCTATCCTCCGTACACCAAATGGATCCAATGCCCCATGACATCCCTCTTGATTCAAGAACCCTCAAATGCATGGTTTACATTCCCTTTCAAACCTACATCCAAGATATGTCAGAACAACACAGGCATATTTACCTTTTTCTAGTCAATGTTTCTTCAAAATAAAAATGCCACACCATATGTGTGAAATTAATCTACATAGAGGATAAAATTCCACAAATTATTTCTGAGATTCTAGGTGAAGTTCAACCTAAACTAATACCCTTTTTGTTTTGGTGCAACTCTATTCATAATCCATACTCTGTGTCCAGAAAGGTATGAATCCCTATAATCATAAAAAACATTATAATTGGAAATCTGTTGTCCTACGTACACATTTTTTTAACTATGCACATCATGTCCCAGTGGATCTGCACATGTTTCCTACAAAACAACTATTAACCAAATAAGAATTCATACTCAGGAGAGTCCTTTCTTGTTTTGGTACATCCGTATGAAATTTATGTTCCATATCACTCCACTTATTCAAAATCTACTAAATTTAGGTATACATATTTCCCCTTTCGAATTCCTGAAGATGAAAAGAATTTCAAGTTTAACTGATGAATCATCGACCCTCTATAAGTTAGAGTACAATGATCTCCCATAATAAGTTTCTATTGTCTTGGTTATATGAATGTAAACTATACCATTAACAGTCCCTCCTTTACAATAGGATATTTCATGTGGGTGTGGTTTCTCAATCAAACTAGATTCAAATCCACTTGTCATTTTGAGACATCAGCCCCCTAACAGACCACCACTGTGGTCTTCAATCCCCAAAACAAATCCATAATTACTGTAAATTTCCTAGGCCATCAGAGATGGAAGGATAGTGTCTTGCAAACACCCATGTTTGACTATGTACATCATGCCTCGATGGATATGCATATGTTTCCAACATAGCGGCCACCAACCAAGGTAAAATTCATCCCTAGGAGAGTCCATTACTACATATTTACACCTATAATGGATCCCATGACCCATATACATTGAAAAATCACAAATTCAATGTGATGAAAAATCCATCATTTATGTCTCAAAGTGATTAAGACATTCCCCACTAATGAATCCCAAATTGTGGCCCATGCCCTATTATTTTGGTCAAATATATTCAACCATAAACTATAGTAATATGTCTGATTGGAATCACTATAAATTTCCAATAGAAAATGGAAATAATCAGTGTGGTGAAAACCAGAAAAGGGAACACCAGGATAAAAGTTGAGTACCATCCCATTAAACCTATATAATACATGGTTTAGACAAAAAATGACCAGAAATCAAATATTCAAAAGAGACATAAATCATGTTGGGTCCAAAACCCACAATGGGATGCCTAATAGAATCTCAAGCTATACCCCATAACCCTGTACCAAAAAATATTAGGAAATAATTAGGTTAATAATAAAAAAGTGATAATGTTAGTGGGGTTTTTCATGTAACCCCAATAATACTCAAACTATACTCACTGAGTCACATAAAGGAAGAAAACAATTAAAGCATTATTTGATTTACCAGTTACATTATAAATTAAAACATGGTCTAAGTGATATTTATATGATCAATTATGATTGATTGATGTTTAAAATCATGAAAAAGTAGAACTAGACAATAAAAAGGTCTATATTCCATGAAATGAAATGGAGGGCCATCCCCGGACGAGAGTCTTTCCATGATATCAAAAAAGGGTGAATAATATAGATAATGTTTGGGGAAATAAAAATGGAACCCGTCTCACCCTTTTTGGAAGATCAATGATCATTTGTAGTTAATAAATAATGGTCTTCTATAACCTGTCCCTCTGTTCAGCATTGGCCTCAACCATCAAACATTCTCACTTCATAACAAATATGAGGTCCTACCCATTATACTTTATGGATACATAATTGACACATGATAAAACTAGTTATGCCTTTAGGCAACCATAACGATCCTCAAATTATTGTAAACCCTATTTTTGGTTGATTAACAAATCATGAAATCTCATCTCCTCAGCCACAAGACGAATTAGTTTCCTAGAAAAATCTCATAATGTCATTGCCTGATTATATGAAGAATTGAATTTGGAAAGGTTGTCCTTAAAAGAAGTGATATTTTACTTGCATATGAAAACCTAGTGTATAAGAATGTGTATAAACCAATAGAAAAGTACTCAAAATCCCAATTCAAGAAATAATTTCTGGAAGTGGTCCTCTTTTTCGATGATGTTTCCAAGAGAATTTTCTGCAAAAAGGGGTTATAATTTATGCCACACCTATTTTTGAATGGCTCGATGCCTCCTCATGGCGTAAGGACCTTGTTCCTCCCCTAATAAAACAATGATATAAATAGTAAGAATAATTGTGGTTGATGGAAGGTCCCAATATAGGTTATCCAATCATGGGTTATTTCCCCTCTAATAGGTGGTTCGACCCCTAAAACTAGGTACATGGGATTGGTAGTGACTTCATGGATATCCGGTGAAACTCTGATTGGGTTAGACTCATTCGGACCACAATTGGTGTCTGAATGAGGAGAATAGTCTAAATCTCTTTCAACAAAAATGGGATGTCTTGATGAAGACCCTTCTAAATGCATATGATGGTGGATGGAGCAACTTCTCACTGTAAGGATGGATGCAGATGGTGTAACTAGAATAGTTGGAACAAGACAAAGAACGATCTGTGGCCTATGAACCTATCAAATTGGTGTTCACAACACCATTTAATGGTAGAACATCACCCATATGTTGGAATAATCCAATGAGAGAATGTTCGAAGCCGCCACATGGGGATTTAGGACCTCCACGATAACATACTCCCGCATCATTTTCAGTTATAATTGGAAATGAATCATGCGATGTGATTCTCCCTTCAATTGGTTACCTAGGGGCATGATTCATAATTGGAATCAAAATTTCCTGGTGAATTGGTATGTGGTATATAGATCATAGATGGACACTCTATCTAGGAATGAAACCAGTATTCCATCACAATTCACAACAAGGTATGAGAGTTATTCCATGGAACCCCTCTCTTTATCTGTCATTGCACTATGTGGCTTGGGGTAAGGTGTAAAGGAAAAGTGGGAGAAATCACTGAACAATTACAGTGAATCACTAATACTTAAGGATTTAAGGAGATAAGAAATTATGTTGAGGATATTTGGATGAAAATTTGAATGGGGAACCCTTATAGTATGTCGATATTCATAGCAGAAAAGGTGTTCTCCCATCCAGCTAGATTAAAATTGGAATGGCCCGCTCAAATGATGTAGGTTACTCCCTCCCTATATATTCCCTAACTGATGATAATGTCGGGACAGATTGGGGATGGCCATGTTTATTATTTTCCCCTCTACCAATGTGTCCACCACCATAAGTGTACAAGATATGAAACTAGTATATACATCTTGGGAGGGGAAAATACATCCTCTCCGATACATAGAAATGAAGCCTACCAACAAGAGGTTAAGGGGTATATCTGATTGAATAATATAGCACCAAGTGGTGTATTGTCTTACATCTAGGGTTGAATAGTAAATACCTTGGATTTTCCATAACTATTCGGTTGGATGAGTTCGACTACAGGAGACCCTTGGCCTTGGCCCGTTCACTTAAAAAAAATCATATACAATCCTTGAATGAAATGATGTAATGAGCATGGATGGGTTTATCAAGAAGTACCCCTCCCATGACTAATAGGTTCTTTTCCAAAGGAGATCCCTATTTGACGTCTCCACAGGTGTTTTACACTAAGAGATATTCATCATACATATTGCTAATAATGGGGTTCCCTCCATGATGATGGATGTACCATGAGCTAATCCCCATCTACCCATGAGACAGGTGGTAAGTGTTGGTGCATGAACACCACTGACTATGAAATTTCGGAATTATCTCTCTATGTGAATAGATCATAGATTTGGAAACTCATGCTTCCTAATGAAAGTTTACCACTTCTAACTGGCCAGGTGTTTCCAAGAAAATTTGATGCACCCAGAAGGCCCTTTCCCACTTGTAGGTAAAATATCCTCTGGATTGTATGTCCCATTTAGTGGACCACCCATCGCCAATATTGTTTCAATAAAAATTTTTAATGGATGGATATTCGTATATGACTAATTCCAATGATGTTTTGAGATGGTGAATATTTCTCTGAGAATACACAGATCCCCTCAAGGTAAATGCATTCTCTTAAGTATGAGAAGTTTTGATTTCTCCCATTCAATGAAATAATGGCCCAATCATGCCTCAAGGATGTCTCTAATTGGAAAATGATGGTATTGTAGTCAGTCAGTGGCAATGGGCCACCACTGTAAGGGCTAATGTTGTAAATAGGTAGTTACACGAATGACATATACAACAAGAACTCTAGATGAAGAATATCTTTTATAGTACCTTCCCAGGGAACGATGTATGAATGAACACCCTATTAAATATTCTTAACCATATTCACTCACCTTATGGTCACACTCCCCAGGGTCAAAAGGAGATCTGTATCAATCTTTCTTCTCAAAAGATCACAAATGGCGTAGTTCAATTAAATTTTTAGAAGGATAAATATGAAAAAAATACCAAGACAATAAGAGAATGGAGTCCCTTCACATATTGGTCCCTGGAATAGTGCATGGAAGCCATTTCCCAGGTACTACATCGATACGCCGAAAAAATTTCCCAGGTATATCCTCAGTATGTAGAAGGCCCACGAGGTGCTTCCCACGTAGTATTGACCAAAAAAATGTGGTTTGCAGAAAGAAGAGACAACTAATTGATGACTATCTATACATATATTCAATGTTTTTTGATTGAAATTATTATTTTGATTTAAAAGAGTTTAATTTTATGTTTGTTGGTCTAAAGACCATTTTTCGGAAAAAGAAAAACATGTAAGTATATTTACATGCTGAAGATAGATGTAAAGTTTTAAATTCCATATTAGAGTTCACATACTCAAATTCGGTTCACGTGAAAAGGAGATTGTGGGGAACTCAATATGAATAATGTATAGAAAAGTTAATGGATGAAGATTTCATAGAGGTATCAGAACACGGATGTGAAGGAATATAAAGAGAAGTAGAGAGCCCTTTTCTCCATGAAAAATAGTTAATGATAGATGAACTAGGCCCCTATAAATTGGAATGGTCCCCCTTATGGGATTACTCATTCTATCTAAAAACAATTCAGCTTAAGACCACTTATACATCATAAAATCCTCCTCTTCATTTAGACCAGAACCCATTTTGATGGAGAGCATTTCTAATGTCCTATAAACTTTGCAAATGGAACTAAATACTCCCAAAAAACATTTCATAAGGAAATAAATAATCCTAAAATTCCAGTAAGGAAAATGATTGTAAATTAGATTAAAAATTCGAGAATAATATGGAAGAAATCATATTTTGAAAATGATATTATGTTGTCTGTGTACCACCATTAAAAAATCATTACAGTATGAATAAATCAAGAAACATTGATATGCAAGAATAACCTGTGAGGCGCTGGACTGTGGGGAAGTGGAAACAAAACACAGGACATCGCGAACTGGGTATTTGGTGGAATCTAATACCGAAATTACAGCAGATACCATCCTACGATCTAATTATCTTGCAGGTGAAAAAATCTGGTGGGTTCCAAAAACAACCTCTTATGAACCACAACCTACATAAAACCTCGTTGTATGAGTATTATATGGGTAAAGTTATATCTTCACGGACTTCCAAAAATTATGATGCATGCGAACATATATGGTTTTCCTATCACCCAATAAAATTATTATAAAAGGGACTAAAAAAAGAAAAAAATTGGATGAGACTAGATGAAGAACGAGAGAAGATATGAAGAGAGAAGGCACAACATTGACTGTGGAGATTTTGGAGAAGAATGGAGAAGAATTATACTTTGGTCTCAAATCATCTCTGAAGTCAGAATTGTGAACCACCTCCTCTATAGGTATAAATAGCCACATACCATAAATAGAAGGAACCTAATAGAAATGGTGAAACTGTAAAGAAAATTGGGGAAACCAACAACAATAAATCACTCAAAGATTAACTTCTTATTAACCATAGGTTCCTTGACCCTTTTCCAATGCGGCGATTCTGATAGATCATTGCTATGCATACTAGAACCTTTTCCATATAATGAATCTGTACGAGGATGGAACTAGAGGAAACATGGCATACATCATTGTGGGCCACACTCAGGGATGAAAAACATTTAGTAGGAAAAACAAAATCCATTCTGTATACCACTTAGGTATGCGGATGACCCCTCTACGCACATGGAATTTTTCCAGGCAGGGCTGCCCTCATCTCGTGTGAGAGAAAAGTATGTGAAATAGTTTGTCTTCACGTTTCCTTCCTCATGGCTCCAATGATCCCCCTCCATTACAATTAATTACTCCATAGCTCTTCTGTGAACCAATCCACTAAAATCAGGCCCAATCCTCCTCCAAAACCACTCGACCCGTACAATTTGATCATTGTGAAAACCAACGTGCCTTTATGAATCTAAATACACAAGGTAATAGGAGTCACGCGGACTGTCCCCACAATAGTTCGAACCCCCAAAATGTATCTATGTGTAAATTAAAAAGGTAACCTAGGATCAGACTATAGGATACCAATGTGAGTCTCCCCTTTATAGTTATTAAGGGTTATCACTGGACTTTCTATTTGATAGGTTCTAGTGAAAAGTGAGAAGATCACTCTTTCCTTCCCCTTTGTCAATGAATAATGCTCGTCCCCTTTCCTAGAGATAGCTTCTAGGAACTCCCACTAAGTTAATCCCCTAACCTTTTGAGAGATGAACCACACAACATTCTATGTCATTCCACATTGGAAGGTTTATTTCTTCTCACCCTCTCCCACCATCATCTCAAGATGCGACCGTGTGAGGAAATTGACACACCCAATGCTCTTTACCTATCATGTTGGGCTTGTAGCCACGATATACTCACACAAATGTATTTCTTAATTTCCCTTAGTAGAGAATTTAATGTGTGTGTTATTTAAATCATTCACAACTTCTTGTTTCTCACACATAGCAAGACTCACATGGGCTTAGAGGTCTCTAATGACATGACATTGGAAAAGCCCATAAAAAATATTATAACTCTAATTCCTACCATAATTATGATACATATGATGCGTACTTAAGTACCGAGCTCAAAAAGGTGACATTTTTCAAAAGGGTCACCCCAAACATTTCCCCAACAAAGGTAATCACCATTAAGAGAAAGTCCCAATTCAATTCTCTCATATGGGTAGGTCCCATGAGTAACCCAAATCTAGTCACAACCCATAAAAAACTATGAGAACTTGGATTCACACCATAATTGGGATATTTTGGAATCCTAATTAAGGCTTGATCTCAAAGTGGGATCCTTTTTCAAAATTTTCTCTATAAATGTCCCCAAAAAATGGAATCCTCTTTAGAAGTATGTCCCAATTCAACTATCTATTACAAGAAGCTCCCTTTCATAATCCCTAATCAAATTACGAACCAAAAAAACTATGATAAATCTAATTCCCACAATAATTAGGATACTTAGGGTACCTAATTAAGGCCCAAGCTCAAATTGTTACCCTTTTTCAAAAGTATCACCCTAAAAATTTCCTCAATGAAGGGAATTATCTTTAGAATTAATTCCCGATTCAATTATCTCAAACACGCAGTTCCCATGTGTATGCCCCAATCATGTTACATCCCATAAAAAACTATGAGAACTCTAATTCTATCTCTAACTAATATTTTTAGGAGGTCAGTCCGGGGATCGAGCTCAAGGGAAATTCTCCTCAGAATTCATTATCGATAAAATGCTCCCCCAAATTAAAATGTTCTCCCTCCAACATATAAGTCATGATAATGGAACTGTTAGGACACTGATTACCCATTTGACTTGGATACCTAGGAATCCTACATGAGTTCCACATCTGACCATAAAATCAAACCAAATGTTCTCCGAGATATATCTTACGTAGGTTCATGTTCACCCAGAAGATCATATCTTTTTTGGGACTCTCAGGCCACTTTGTCATAATCCGCAAAAAAAAATATTGACCAAGAATATTTCACTTGGATGTCCTCACCGCATGAATTTAGATGCATTGATGGGTCCCAATAACATGGATATAAAAGGTGTTGTTTCTAGTTATACGGTACCGAAATATATGGGAACTGATTTCTCTCAGGAGGATATGTAGGAATCCCAAGTTATGGTTTTGACCAAAACATCAAACCACCTTTCATCCCTCCTAGAAGACGATATACTCAATAGTGCCTCATTACATGGATTAAGTCAGAATCGTATCCATAGAAACAAATCCATATATATCCATGATTATCCTGCAACCCAGGGGTAACCCTTTGATATAGTATTTTGGAATGAACCAAGGAATCAAAAACATGTAAAAAAGGCTTAAATCTATAAGAGATCCCCATCGTAGATTATATTTTCCTCCAAAAGGGTGTGATGAGTCCAACCTCCCATCTCTCGACCAAAACAATCCTCACGTTTGTTGGTTATACCATACAATAGACACATTCCTTTGGAAAATAGGTCCATGAATTATGGATATAAGGTCTATTGGGTGTTCGTTATCCAAAAATGAACCTGTTGGATACCATATGAGGAAATCATATCCTAAGATGATTGATTTACAAAATACATAACCCCATGGAATCACCCTCTAGGACCATTCGATTATGGTGTTGCCTTAATAAAAACAATTAACTAATTTGTCCCCATAGGTTCAATCTAATTCCCCGTAATTGAAAATGATTCAAATTGGGTCGAAACAAAAATGGTGAACCAGATGTAAAATTTTCTATAATAACAGTCAAATGCATGTCACCCATTAAACCATTTTTTCCCAAAATGATCATATCATGTCAAAATATTAATATATATGATTTTTATGATATAATAATATTTAATTATACATGAATTATTTCTTAAATTTCCTTTGTTCCATCGATAGAAAATTGAAATCAACACCCAAGCCTATATACAGATTACAGTCTCCACGAAGAGATGTAATTCATTTTTCATTAGTGCTTTATATAAATTATTATAATAGTACATATAATTATTATATATAACACTTATGAAATGATAAAAATTATATATATGATGTATCCATGACTAATGTTGAAGGACCGAGATTGTTAAACTGAACAACGCATGAAAAATGTAACATTTATCACCAGAAATATTGCTTTTAATTTAGAATTATTAATGGACCAGTGAAAAAATGTTATAAAAATTAAGATATGGTGATATATTTACGAATATTTTCCATTGGTAGATGAAAAATAAAAATACATTTATTATATATTATGTTTTAATGCTTACAGAGTGACCTAAGACCTATATCCGTCACACTTTTATTTCATTGAGACAAATGCCATTTTTAACCTTTGTTTGTATTCTCTGGTGTATATAATTCAGATGAAGGTTTTTTATTATGATTATTAAGAAAAATTATGTTTATTTTAAAAATTCAAATGAGGGAATCTTTTATTGTTGAATTTAATATGATATTATCAAATATGAAAGTGGTTTATATTACAATCTCATTTTTTTTCAAGAATTTATACGCTTAATTTTAATTAATAAATATTATATGGATATTTAAATATAAATCCCTAATATTTCCTAAACCTTTGATAATTCATGGAATTATAATAAAAATATTCCATTTTTCACTCTTTGTTAATTAAAATAATCAGGAATATATTTTCATGAATGTTTTTCATTATTTCTTTTTCGTTTAGAATTATTTTCTTCCATGTTCATTTTTTCATTAAAACGTTTTCTGGAAAGTTTTTAATATTATATAATGGAGGAGAAATTCCATTTATACTCAAATTGAACATTTTATTAAATGTTTTAAAAAAAATTTTCTTATCATTTTTTGAATAAGTAACTTTTTATGAATGGTTTTAGTACATTTTTTGTTTTAACCAATACTACATAGATTAATTTTCCAATCATTAAGACTACTCTTTTCTTTAAGGCTTCTATTAAAATATTTCTCAGTTATTTTCAAATTAATTTTCATCTAATATATATATATATATATTAAGTAATTTATTTAACAAATAAAACCACATTTTTTACTGGAAATAATATATTGATCTTTCAATGTCAATTTTTATCTGTGAGGACACCAATGGATGTTACCAATATTTAATTAGTGATGTGATCCAATGATGGTATCAAATAATTTTCTCTAGTTTCATAATGATGATGAATTTATTTGAATGATTCTATGAATGTAATTACTTTATAATGGGTTAACTATTTTAAGATGAAATATTTTATAAACTAATTTCATTCCCACAGGTTATGGCATAAGAAAATGATCATCTTTTTTATGATATAGCTGGACATTTATTGTTTATGATTATGTGACATAAGGGTTACATATATCCATAATATAAAATTGGTTTAGATGGAAAACTCATGAGATAACCATTTTATGTGTGAACTAAATTTTATGTTCCCAAAATTATGTGTGGAATTTTTTTCATGGGCAGAATTATACCTTTAGAACATTTTTCATTTCAATATTTCTATGAATGGACCTATTTTCATGTCCCTATGTTTATGATAGGAAATGACTTAATGTTCTTATCTTAATGAGTAAACATGTTACTATTTATACATGTTCACATTAATATAATATTATTATTGTTCCACATTCTAATGTTTAGGATTTTTTCCATTGATAATGATTGATAAGTAAGGATTATACAATATTATGACATTTGTTGTTTGTTAGGAAAAATTATTAATCCATGAGTCATAATTTATGATATTTAATTTCATGGGTACGATGTATTTATGGTATGGTCATTATATTAGACCCAAATTATCATGTATAATAATTTAATTACATCTCATATGTTTAACCTTACTAATCATCAAATTATACCATTTTTGTGTTTACATTATCCACATGGTATAAAGACTAATTTTTAGAAGGTTATGTATAAGGAAAGTACTATGACATAAGAACATTATTGGAATTTTTTAAATATCCTTGTAGAAATAAAATTATTATGTGTCTAGTCACCAAATATGTCAAAACATTCATAATCCTTGAACATGTAGAATCGGGATATATATTTAACATTCGTCTAGAATTATGTAACTTGTATCTATGTTACACTTATTTCACATCAATATTATTGGTTATATGGTCTCCAAGAATGGAATATTAGATGAATTTTAAATGAACAATGTAGCAAATGGATGGAATAATATAAAGGACACAACCAAAATATATATCATCCTATGAATGACATGTTAATATTAGTGACTTTTTCAAAATATTTCTTGAGTAGCTATGTCATTATGTGAGTTGACCCCTAAATGGGTTAATATCTAATTTTAAACTAAAATGTAATTAAATTCATATAGAATTTAATTGTAGTATGTTCAATGTATTTCTATGGACATTACCATTAAGAAGGGCTGGTTGTGTGATACATATTTTTGAATCAAATAAGGTGATCAAATGAACCCTTCTATAGAGTGAATGATATCTTCCTTATTAATCAAGACATTTAACGATATCCTATCAAAATTTATTAAATATTTGATCTTTATTAGGAATTTATAAACTATTACTGGATTATATTGAGGAATTATCTCTATGGTGAAATATATGAGATATATAAGGGTCATAAAAGTCGTAAATAAATGTTTTCATAATAAGATCATATCATGATAAAAATGAGACTTTTAGATTCAGTCAAGGAATATTTTTTATTCAATACAAAATTATCACAAGATAATAAATAAGGTTGATGATGCATTTATTAAGAATGATCATGGAATTTTAACTAAAATAATAATTCAAAAAAATCCCATATACATGGTTTTTGTAAAGTTGGATGTGTGAATAATTAGGGAATGGGAATCCGAAATCCTTTTCATAATGATTCCAAATCAATATTTACTAGAGAAGATAAATATTTTCTTACTTAATGATAATATTTTATAAAAGAAAATTAATTTCATGAATGATATAAAGCTATAAATGTTTGTTTATTATGTTTGTCTGTTTGAATTCTGAAAGATATTACGAGTTCAATTAATGCTTTTTTTAAATCAATATTTACTTTATGATGATAAAAGATCATGTTTCTCTATATAATTTTATAGTACTATAATGTATATGGGTTTAAGATAAAATTTTTAGTATGATCATTTGAGCAAGAAATTGATGATTATTTATAATGATGTTTGTTTTTTATCGGTCAAATATGGGAGAAGAAATCCTAAAGGATTCATGTAACCTCTCCATATTCCCATATAGAAGTGGGATGATAAAAATATATAAGTTATTAATATATTTGGAAAGTATAATTAAATAAATTATGTAATATTGGTTGGTATTTATATCCTTATTATGTTCACACATTTCAAGCCTATAAGGGAGGAACTACCTCTTGAAGGCCTCATACGATTATATTTCAATGATGTTGTAAGGCTTAATGATACACCTCATTATATTTATTCGATTATAACCAAAAAATTTCATCAAGATGATATAAATGTAATGAAATGTTTATCAACTCCAATATAAATATGAGCACTACAAACATCCTTTAGATAAATGTATATTCTGAAAAAATATTTAAACATTTGATGTAGGATGAGGTTGTCATCACTTGAATTTCTAGTTATATTGGATCTGTACATAATATTTTTTTGATTTTACATATAATAATAGATTTTATATAGAATTTAAAGTTGAAACATCTTAATAATAGTATTTTAAATGATTTTATAAACCAATTTTTTATACAACGATGATTAATGTAAGATTTTAGTCATAAAACTTGTTGAGGAGACAATGTTAAAACATAGAATTATTCAGTGTCATATCATGGATGCTAAAAAAAATTTCTCTATACTGATAATAGAATAAATTAGCTACAATTTCTACTAGGAGATTATGTTTCATTCAATTTATCACAATTATAGTGTGTTATATTTTTTGGTGTGAAGGGGGGTCTAATTTATATGATTTTTGAGATTTTTTATATTTTTGATACAATTGGTACTAGGGATTATCATTTGAAAATTCCACCTATCTTATCTAATGTACATGATGTCTTTCATATATCTTAAATAAGGAAATATATTCTTGACCCAACACATGTACTCACCTATAACGAAATATAAATATAGTTTGTTCTTCTTCATTAAGAAGATCATATCAAGATTATTTACACTACATAACTATTGTTACCATATTAGATGAATCAAATAATATAGGAACTTTTAAGAAATAATAAAATTAAATATGAAATGTGGTATCCATAATATGTTATGATGAAATAATACCAACATTTTTCGTTGAGGTATCAATTTAGAATTTTTTAGGATGATATTTTTTCAGGGGGTAAAATGTAATAACCAATATTAAATTAGACTACAAAATTGTTTCATTCTAAAGAAAGTATAACATAATTTATATAGCCTTATTAATGAATTTGACTAAAATATAAATTCAAATTTTTTAATATTTTTTTATTTTTTCCATTTTTTAGTTTAAAATTTAAAAATTAAAATACGTTTTGTTTTTTTGACTTTACAAAAAGCTGATTTTTTTGAATAGTGTAAAATACATATTTTTGAATAGTGATGCTTTTATGGAATTAATATTCTTTAGGAATGAAATTTTTGCTCATAAATCCTTTTTATATACTATATATGACTTTTTTTTTGTTAGTGTAAGTCATTTAAAAAATATAATGTTTAACTCATAAATATATGTTCGTTATTGTAAAATTATATGTAATGTATTTATTCAGAAAATTTCTTAATACACTTTTATTTTAAGAAAAATTTCAAATGGTTAGCATAATAATCTCTAAATTTAAAGCATAAAATAAGTCTATATTTATTTAACATTATAAAATTAATTCCACAAAAATTAATATTATAAAAGATCTTTGTATAATATCAAGATTTTCATCGAAAAAATATATTTGTAAAAATTATCTTCCATTATGTCGTGTGAATTAATATTAAATGTAATTTCATCAAATTAGAGTTTCTTAATATTCTAAAATGGATTCAATTCTTGGAATCACAAAATAGTTATATAAAATTAGGTCAAATTTTGTTTTCATCGTATTAAATAGTAACCATGGTAAAAAATTTCACTCTGGTAAGGGTTAAAAATATTTACAAGAATGTTAAAATAAATAGAACAGGGTTAAAGTTACCTAAAACCTACTTTAATCATACTAGTTAAATTTATTTGAAACAACTCTCATACTATATTTTAAATGGACCCCATTAAGAGCCACATTCTATTGGGAGTGACTTAATTATTTTTAAAATTTCTTAATATTTACCAAGTTTCACCCAACTCACATATCAATGGAATCATCCTATTGAATCTTATTTAAACCTCTTGAGACATATATGCGGACAATACATATCAAAACACCTTCCAAAATATATATATTTAAACCTATATGTGTTGGTTACAATATTTGGAGATTTTGGATCCTTTAGATTAATTATATATTTGATAAAATTCTATTCATGTAACCCTGAACTAAAACGAACCATCATATATTAGTTATTAAAAAAAATTATGAATAATAAAATCGTTAGTAAATAAATAAAATTAAGGTAATAAGTTATAAAATTATAATGAAATATTATTATGATAACCTAATGTTTTGAAATGTTATTATATATTAAAATTTCTATATATTTATCATATTGAATATTCTATTAAATGTGAAATTATAAATCTAAGAAATTTCATTTCTAAAAATTTCAATCAGTTATTAATTCCACACTGAAAAGGTTATCATAGAGTTATTTTTTACGATATTTCAAAAATAATAGATTATTTGTTGAATAGTAAAACATATTTGTTTTTCCAATACCATCACATTTTTTACATCATTTTTATACAAGAATGAATTAATAGTATTTTTAAATTTTTCTAAATAAATATATTATTTTATAAATTAAAATAAATCTTATAAAAATAAAATGTTGAATATAAGAAACCCATGTGTAATGTCTTGGAAAAATAAGTTTTATATTAATTTAAAAACCATTTTTAAATTCTTATATGAAAAATTAGTTCTCAACACATTTGAATTTTTTTTATAAATATAAATTAAATATTTTAGATATACATGATTATATTTTTTTTATAATTTCAATTCCATTTTTGGTAATAATATAAATATTACTATGATTAATGTTAATCTCTATGATAATGATATATATTCTTTTTCAGATAACTATTTTATAATGCTGCATAATCATTATTGATAAAAAATAAAATTCATCTATTTTGTGAAATAAATAAAATTATATTTTAAAAAATATATATGATTATATCAACAAAAAATTATTTTTTAATAAATATAAAATATATTAAACAATATATAACGGTTAAAACCTCATTTATCAAAAGATCGTTTCAAGTATATAAAATATTTTTATTTAAAAATTACTACTATATTATTTATAATAATTATTATATTATAACGATAATAACTTAATATTCATAAGACCAAAATTTGGAAATAGTGGTTATATTAATTGTTTAATAAAATATATTTCTCTTGGGTAAAAAAATGTTACTCATGTATTATTTATAAATATAACAAAAAAATATAAGAGTTAATTAATTAAATGTTTTTTTAAACTGTATATAAATACATGTATGGAGATTTCTGAAACCAATATCACCAAAAAATAAATTATTTTTAACTATTTGTCTCATTGCCCCCAAAATTGTGTAATGGTATCATTAAAATGAAAAATACATTCACACAAGTTCCCTTTTTCACTTAGAATATATGATCACTAACAACCCTTCAATACTCCACATTCCCTTCGAAATAGCCTTGAAAACCATCAACAATTGTAATAGTGATCATCAATTGGATGTTTAAGTACTGAACATATGTTTTACTCACTCCTAACATTTTATTCTTAATCATTATCTTACAAACTTATTATAGGAATATTTATATAATGATGTTGATATAATTATATTATATGCGTGCTTTTGTATTAAATTAATTCCTTTATTTATTTCTATCCATTAAATTTAAATATAGAATATTGTTGATTATCCTTTGTGTAGACTGCCACCACTAAGATTCAAAAACATTCATTTTTAACCACTATAATTTTTTTATGGTTATATGGATATAATTGAATAATAAATATGTAATATACTATGTAACTATGATTAATATGAGACAGATAATAATCTATATATATTCACACTCGTTTTATCTGAAATAAAATAAATTACCATGCATTGTGTGGACTAGAACCTCCTTAAAGTGTCACTTTTATTCTTCAATATTTATTTTTTGTAATTATTCGAAACACTTCAAATATTATTCAACAAATAAAAAAATCTAAAAAAATTTATTATTATTTAGCTATAATTACATTATAATGATCCTTAATCTTACTCACAAAACTAGTTAAAGCTTATTCTTAGTTGTGTTGGTTTATCCACTAACATATACAATGTTATAAAACTATAACATTGATGAATTTAAAAATGTATTTACTATTAAATAATATAATTTATATAAAATTAATATTATATAATTATAATATTGTTCATTATATCAATTACATTAATAATTATCTATCATATTAAACATAACCACCAAAAATTAAAATATTATAGTGCCTTTCTAAATATGAGTCTATTTTATAAAAACAAATATAACTATATAAATTTTATTTTAATATAATATTAAAAAACTATTAAATTTTTTAGTTTATGGAGTAATTTTGAAAGACCATAAATAATTTTTATTATATAAAAATAGTTACATTGACTTTAACCAAAAAACATTAAATAAACATTAGAAGAAAAATACATATAACAAATAAATAACACATGAAGTAGAGTGATAGGAATGGTAAGAAACCAATATTAACACATATAGCTTCTTGAATCAGATTAATATAAAGATTTGGAATCATATAGAATATTGTAATATTTATATTAGAATTTTTAATAATTCATCATTGGCCTCTATTAATTTTTAAAAATTCATATATATCATGTTATTTCTGAGCATATTATTTCTTCTTTGTGTGAAGTTGGTATTCAATATATTAATAATATAAAAAATATGTTAATACAAGGGATTAGAAATAATAAATTATATGTTATAACATAATCCAAAATAATATGTTAACAAATAATGATTTTATAAGCATTAGAGAGTACATTTCTTTATGTATTCAATAAAAATTTGACCATAATCCAAATTTTCATTACCTATATCCCTCTTGGTAATAGTGTTTTATGTTAGTGATAGGTTGTCGATATTTCTACTTCCATGCTTAATCATTATCTTTAAATAAATTTTGACCTATTTTGTTGGGGATATTTGTGTTGTAAAAAGATTATTTTATTTCCATAGAGATGATATATCTATCATTTGATTTTTGGATTTACAATGAGGTACTATTTCCTTAAGGATATCTAGTTATGGGATTTTATCACTAAAGGGAGATATATATTTACCGTCCTATTTATTTATTTACCTTATAAAAGGAATGGATTCAAATGATAAATGAAATGTTTTTTTGATAAATATATTATCCATAGCTCATGATATTTGGTTTATATATCAATAATGTTTCAAAACGTCTTGGAATTTATACTAGGTACATGGAGAATCATTATTGATGATGGGATCTACTCCATACATATATCAATAGTGTGGTTTTATAAAATAAAATTAATCTATGGAGTTACTCTTTATTTGTAATTTTCTTTTGTAATGTATAATTTCATTATTGGTGCATGATCTTTTCATCTCTAGCATATCTTGCAAAAAATCATTTCATTGATATGAATTTGGGGATTCTTGAGTTGGATTCACACTCTTATCTCAGGGAATTTTGTTAAATTGTCCTTAGTAAATGAAATATGAATGAAGATTGTTCCTAAGAGGGTACAAAATAAAAAAAAATTATAATTCAAAATATTTAGTTCATCTATAGAGAGAATGATGAACAGTGTTACAGTTACTTATCTGAAATTTTATTCATTGAGACATACTTATTAATACACACCATGTTTTCTTTAGGATGATGTTTTCTATGACCGTTTAACATTTTTTTATCATGAGAATCACATTATTCATGGTATTTAATGAACCAATGGAAGTTATATATTTCAAGGGATTTTTATTGAAAGGTTTACAAAATCATAAGTTTTTTTCTAACCTATTTTTATTTTATTTAGTGACAATATTTATTTTTGAACAGTATTATTCCAAGTTTTATATATTATAAATAATGATAAATTTTCATTATATTTACTCTTTTTTTGGTTCTACAATTTATACTTATAAACTCATTATCAAATGATTCTTACCTACGATATTATATTACTAAAAAGGGCATCTTGTTACCAATTTCTATTTCATGGGGCAATACATCTTGTTATGATATAATCATATTCTATGTGATTTATATACTAGATATTTTTTTTATTATATCCCGAATTGTCTTTAATTATTTTTTTATATTCGTTATCATTCACTTTATCATTAATGATTTTTTATTTAAATGAAACTCAACATGTTTTTATGCATATACTAACCAAATTTAATAATCATGTTTTCATAAATCTGATAAACCATTTGAAGAAGTTATATTAAATTTCCATCAAATAACAAAATCATGTTCTTCCCTTTTGGTTCTTAATTGTATGAATTATTTCACTCTTTAACTTGATTTGAAATGAAAATTTTATAATCTTATAGAGTACTGTGGTTTTCAAAAAAATCTATTTAAGAAAAAAAAGGGATTTTTTGTTCTCATATTTTATCTTCGACACTAATTTTTTCTGGTATCCCAATAAATATTTTTTATTTTGAAAAAAGTAACTTTCAAAGACATTGAATTTATAAAAAATAAAATAAATAAATATAAATATTATATTTTCAATATGGTTTATTTTTGGAATAAATAATATCATTCAACATTTATGTGTGAAAGGATATTTTTTTAAAACATTATCATTTTATATGAATATATTTTACTACGCTTTTGTTATTTATAAAAGAAATTAATTTTCTGCCAGTTTTATAAAATATTTAGTTTGAAAAGATTTTATAATATCAAGGATATTAAATATTTATTAATAATTTTTAAATTAATTTTTTATTAATATTAGTCATTTACCATTGATATATCTTATGATTTATCAAGGATATTTTTATAATGAAAATATCCTCCTTATTTTTTGGACATATTATGTAATTGACCCCTATTTTAGAGGAATGATCCATCATTTCCTTTATTGTGCCTCATCAACCACTATGTTTGTATATGAGATTTAAACCAATGATTTTACTATATGAACACTCTATATTTCATTCCTATGATTGAATGGTACTTTCAAAAATTCCATATATCAATTTTTGGGTGAAATTACATCAATAGTCATATATACTTTATGTAAATATTGTAAATACCATATACTATATTTTCATAATTTAAGGGTATTTAATTAAAATGGTAATTAATATCTTTGAATACCTATTTATTTTTCATGGATGTATAATGTTATCAATTATAATGAAATTATGAATTATTTAAATTTATTAATCTATTTAAAAATGTTATCAAATATAATTTTCATTTAATGGGTTTTCTTATCATGTAGTGGATGAAACCCATATATATTCCAATAGTTTGTTTATGATTTGATGAATTATTGATTTCTTATGGTATATGTAAGTATGGAGGAATGATATGTGGGGTCTTATATTTCCCTATAACACATTGGATAAACATTTATTTCTAATTTCATAAGTATTTACGAGTATATTTTAGTTTCTCATATGAGTCGCAACTGATGGTTTGACTCATGGAAATAATTTTCCATATGCTTCAATTTTAAATACATATATATGATCTCCAAGTTTTATTATATCACGGATCATATTTAATTAAATAATGATTCCTAATACTTTTTATTCATAATTTGATTGTTTATTCAATTATTTTTTATCTATAATTTTTTGGGTAAACATTTCTATTATATCCCGACTAGACCCATATTCACATGTTATTCCATATTATAATCTTTTTATCACTTATGTTTACCATTTTTGAGCATTAGAACTCACCCATTACTTATGTTTCAATTTCCCTAGGTTATAATGATGAGTATACCCATTGAGAAATATCGAAGGCTGTGTATTACTGTGAAATTATAGAGAAATTATCACATGTTTTAGAAAATAGGAATCCTATATAACTGGTCCACAAAAACAATCAACTAAATGGTTTTTATAATTTTTTGACTTTATTATGGGATAATACAATAATCTAAAATTTATTCGTGTTAAAATTTGATTATCTAACATTGTATTGAAGTTAATTTGTAAATTTAACTGTTTAAGCCTGTGGTTTAGGTGTATGGGTCTCTGATGCTTCAGTTGGTATCAGAGTGTTCTATTATATTTGGGGATTAAATTATTTTTTTGTATAATAATGATTTTTTTTGAAACCCACTAATAATCCTTATAACATCCCAAGAATTTAAAATCTTAACATTATGTTCAGAAGGGTATACAACACACAACACTGAGTGTTAATCAAACCACAATATACTATTACCATTTTATTAATAAAATAAATTCTTATAACCAAGCCATTAACTTGTTATGAATTATATTTCTTAGTAAAATTTTGAAAATATGTTTTCTGGGATTATATAATGTTTTTATAAATATGTACTTAATTATGAAAAAATCATTTTACGATTCAAAAATTAAATTTTCTCAAATATCATTTTTATCATTTTGTGATTACAAATTATAATTTTGTTATAACTCCATTAGATTTTTTTAAATAAAAAAAATATTAATTTACAATTAATCATATAAAAATAATAATATGGTGAAATTTTAGGATTTTTATGAAAAATGTAATTTTTCACTGAATTGTGAAAAACACCAATGTTGAAAAATATCAATTTTTTTCCATAAATTATTATTTTTTGAAGACCCATTACACATTGAATTTTATTTAAAGGTAAATAATTTATTATTTAGTTAATTTTAAAATAAAAATTTTCATTTGAAATATCATTATACTTGATGTTTTGTATAAGTTTATTTAGGATGAAAAAATATTTTTTCTGATTTTTTTAAATAGCATAATATTCCTCCATGTAATTAATTTAAATGACCAAAAATAAGGAATTAATTATTTTAAATTTATAGATAAAATATCTAACTCTATAAATTTTATTTTATAAAATAATGGAAATTATCCATATAGTTAATGTAAGATCATCTTATTCATGAAAGATAGATTTCTTGATGATATTTTTGTCAACACTATTTATGGGTTTATATTTAAATAATATAATACCAGTTATGTGATTTAAATTTAATAAAATAGATTCCATTTTAAGAATAATATTATTCAATACAATATAAAAATTTTGACTAATATTTTTTCATATTGATTATAGAATAAAATGAAATTTATTTACAAAAATTATGATTAAAACCAGGGATTTTACATTATATGCACTTTTGTTAAAAATAAGTTTCCACACACATTGATTTTTCTTCTGATAAATTGGATTTATTATTAATGAATAAATATTTCTAATTATATAATAAGGTCATATTTATTTTATCATTAATTTATTAATTACCAATGTTAAAAAATCCAGTTACCGTGATAAAAACCAAAAATGTAAAATGTAAATAAATTTATAGTATAAGGGAATAAATTTTTCAGAAAATGTATATTTTTATTATTTAATGTTGTGTATTCATCTAAAATTCACTAGAACACATTGTTTTTCAATTTTTGAGTAACATGGGGGTGATATTTGTTTCCCATTATTCAAAATATTTAGTTATTGACAAAAATTCCATTCCTCGAGTATAAAGTCACTCCCTCCAATCACATATTCACACCTATAAATAAATTCAAATTAACTGATCCTTGAAAAAATATCTCCATTACATCTTCAGAAAAATTGTATAGATTTGGTTTTTCATGAACACCAACCCAAGTGTCCTTAAGAGGAGATCCAAGAGAGGTTTTTATATAGGAAGATAATTATCTTAAGAAAATCATTTCTTTATCTTTCCTCTTTTAAAACCTTAACTTATTAAAAAAATCCAAATTATCTTAAAAACACTTATATTTTATTATGTTTTTTCCAAAATATCTATCTGTCTCCTTCTTTATCAAATGTAAAATAAATCAATCACTCATATATATAGTAGACTACCACCTCATAAACATATTTAAATTTTTTCATTTCTGAATCACATGGGAAATCATAATTATGGAAAATATGTAAAAATAAAATAAATATTAAATGGTTTCAATTTTGGAAAATTAATAAACCATCCACCTCTTTACCCAATCACCCATTAATGGAATGATATCATTTCTTAAACATACATACGATATACCATCTCCATGAAGTGATGAGACTCATTTATCATGTTCTAATTTAAAGAATGGTTTAAAAAATGAATAAAATAATAACATATGATATTTTAAACAATATTATAATTCTGGGGATTATGGATTTATATCATACACATATGAACCAAAATTTTTGTGACAAAACAAGAATAAGAAAATGAAGCAGTTAACACCCAAAACAATTATATTGATGAATTATTATTATCCAATGGGTGCTAAAATGTTTTAATATGATCATATATGATATTATAAGTATGAATATCATTCCTTCATATATAAATTACACATTTAATCCATTTTATTGTATGTAAAAGCATATTACACTAAAGGGGAATGTGAGGTATCAAATTTTGAATAAATTTAATTTAATTGTGGTCTATTTTAATGTTATGCAGATAATTTATTTATATGGTGTATATAAAACACAATTTATATGTTATATCAAGAATACATTATAAGTTATATTATTTTTTGTTCTAATTTTATTTATATCACTCTAAGAGATTTGACATGAAAATATTCAAGTGGTGAATAATTTTATTATATAATTATTTTTAATAAGGTTTCACAACTTCTTCAATGGTTTTGATATTATATGATTATCATTGTAATTAATTTTTATTATATGATGTTTTATGTACAATTTATTTGTGTGGAATTAAATTTTTATAAAATAAACAATTCATTGATTAATTATCACATCAATTTCAATGCTCATTGTAAGGGTTTCTCATCTCAAATTATATTATTTGAGACATATGTCATTTTAGATACCTATATTCAATTATGTGGTTTATCGGGTTCCCCTTTGATATTTCATATCATTAATCTCTTTTAATTTAGTATATTTAATGTTTCATTTTATTTTATTCTTTTTGTGATGATTTTGATTAAAAATTTACCAATGTGGTAAGTGATTTATGTTTCAATCTCATTTTATATTTTTTTTGATTGTGGTTAAATTTACATTGAAGGAAATTATTCCATCATTGTTTAACAAAATATTTTAATTTTATTATACTATGGTTAATCATGATGTTGTAAAGTAACTATTCTAGTATCACCTCTTTGGTATATATAATTGTTGAGAAAATATTTCTAATAAAGTGTGACTTGATTTATATATTCAGATGAAAATAATTTTCTTCTAAATACATGTTTTCAAAAAAAAATTCCAAAATTTATTTATTATTTTATTGAATTAACTTTTACCGAAAATTGGATTTTGAAAAACAATTAAAATGAATTATCATACCATTTTCAATTTTTTTTTTCAAATTTCTTTAATAAAATTCTAAAGGAACCATTTTTTAAACATACATAATATTAACATATTAAAATCACTATCATAAGAAATGATTTCATTGAAAGTCACATTACAAGTTTAAATGATTATATGTTTAAAGAAAATGTATTTCCTAATAAACTGTATACTTATATTTTTTAAAGGATTTTCAATGTTAAAATCATATTTCCCTAAAGAATGTTTAAATTGATCTTTTATTTGTTATTTCGATTCATAAATAAACAACCCGTTATTTAATATATACCGAAATGAAGTTATTTTTTGATGATACAATCCATATTATTTCTATGGATGATTTATGATGATTTTGAATATAGAATTTATTTAATTTATTATTCTTTATTATTTTTTAATCATTAACTTTCTCTTGAAATATTCACCTCTTTTTATTTTTGGAAATTATATTTCCCCTAAAAATATATATTATTTATTAAGGATATGGTCATTACATTAAATTTATATACTTTATATATTATTTTTTTACATTGAAATTTAAAATATTTAACAGGGTAATATATTTATTCTTTATTATTTATTCCATACACACATTTTCTGATAAAGCCTATTGTCGATGAATGAAATTGATCATTTCATATATGAGGTGTAATATCCATGAATAGAATATCATGGGGTATGTGACTCATTTGATACACTTGTATTATATAAATGGAATCACATACCAAATGATTTAAAAAATTACTATTATTGGTGAACTAGATTCATACATGATTCCCATGTTATATATGAATGTAGAAATTTTAATTTAATATTTTATGAGAATATAATTATTTCCACTACAGTATCTGTTAAAATCACTCATAGTACTCTAACTATATTTCAATAACTAGAACAAAATAAGGGTGATCTAAAATTCTTAATAAGTGTTGAATAATGTGGATTTTTTCATTTGAAAATGAAAAATAACAAATAATAAAAAATCATTATAGAAAGGTAAATATTTGAACAAAAATTCCATTTAATACATCACATGAATTTCAGGATTAGATAAGTAATAATCCATAGGTAAAGGTAAATAATAAAACACGTTCTATTTAAAATGGAATGACTATCATGAATAGATAAGGAATAAAAAATATTTAATGGTAAATGATTGAATACATATTCCATTTAAATTGGAAAATTATCATTAATAAATAATGAGTAGTCAACATGGAATGATAAATAACTGAACTCACATCCCATTTAATTAATTTTACTACCACGAATAGATAAATAATAATTAATTTGGGAAGTTAAAATACTAAATACACAATTAATTAAATAACATATCCATCCAGAATAGATAAGGCATAATCAATAAGGCATGATAAATAATTAAAGTCACATCCTATTTAAATGATAAACAAAAAATGAAATGAATCCAGATATAATATCATTACTAAAATAACATGGATAATTAAAATATAAATTCTTCATGAATAAATTTAATAATTATTGGAAGTCATAATCTCTAATATCATGATGCCGCTACTACCAAAAAAATTCAAAATACATTTTAAAATTGATAGGTATATGAAAAGTAGAAATGATTTTGACCAAGTATATCCTACATAATCATTTTATGTTAGTTTTGATGTATCAAGTAGCTATAAATAGTCAGGAACTAACCATATCATTATTTCCAAAGTATTACTCATATATCAAAAAATCCATAAATTTCATCAATAATGTGACGCATCATCAAATATCTGTATTGAGTAAAAATACTGATTTAATATGTTTACCCATATAATAAAATATCATTATGTGTGGAACACTATATGTATAAATGAAATATTTTATTGGAAAAAAATATATACATGATAAATTATATGGGTGTTTTGGGGTATTTAATTTTCTATGATCACATAAAAGTAAATTTTTCACGGGAATGATATTGACTACTAAAATGAATCAAGAAATACAATGGAAATACCTAATTTGGCCAAAATTAATCTAAACCATCCACTTTAAGAATATGGATGGTATTAATAAAACATATCCCTATTAGAGTATAATTAAAAGGATGGTTTATTGTCATTAACAAATTGATATACCATAGAAATTTCATTTAAAACATTTTAGGGGAAAATAAAATTTTTTACATTGAAAATATGTTTAAAACAAAAAGTTCACAAAATTGTTTGAAAATAGTTTCCTTTTAAAATAATTGTTGAATCTTATAATGGAATATATTAACAATTTATTTCATATGATGGTGGTATATTATGTTTATAGTGTACATGTTAAAATAAAAGGTCCATTTAAATTTTAGATAAACAACAAACGAACCATGTTTGGAAAACAAAATGAATAAATCACCATTTTATGATAAATATGAAATTAATATACTAATAAAAAATTTAATTAATGTAAAATATAAATTACAAATACAAGAAAACATACTATTATAGAGGTAAAGAACTAACCTATATAAATGAATAAACTACCATTTCTTGATAAATGGAATGTACCTAGATAGGAAAATAATTCTTATGTTATTAATATTATATAGAAATAAATTAAACAGAATTTGTTAATTTTAACATAATAATTGAGCAATACGAATAGCACTGTCAATAATATTGATTTGAGTATGAATGTAGTTTGTCACACCATTTATTTTTCATATCTAGTCATTATCTATATAAAAATTAACCAAATAAATATAATTAAAAAATGACAATAAAATAAATTATGTCATATAATGTAGCATGATTAGATGTAAATCTAGGCTCATTTGATTGGTTTTTGTATTGTGATGTGTGTTTTATACTAAAATGGATCTTATATTTTGAAAATAGACTTCTATAATAATATAGGTCATTATGAATTAGATTGAGGTTCATATTATTTATACACATCAAAAATGACATATAGAATAGTTTCATAAATTATATAAACAAACCAAATGCATTTTATTGGTTTTGAGTATGCCACATGTTTTTTTACTAAAATTTCAATTTAAATTGGAAACAAGAACTTTGAGCCATGCCAATAATTTCATGTGTGGATTTGACATTAAACTAATTCTTACTCATTAAAATTAAATTATAAATCATTTTCCTAACTTATTAAGACAATACAAGCATGTTCTCTTGGTTTTCAGAAGGGGACACTTATTTCTACTAAAATGCCAATTTTAATCTAATAACAGACACTTTGTGTCATAACTTGAACATCCTCTATTATATTGTGGTAAAAATAATTTTTACAAGTCAAAAATGTCTTATAGATATTTTTAATAAAGTAACAAAACAATATAAATGTTTTTAATGGTTTTGAGCATGAATTTTCCTTTTAAGTAAAATAAATTTAAATTTTGAACATAATGACTCAATTAGGGTCATACCACTGACACCGTGAATTAGATTGAGGATATTATGATTACTATATGACCAAAATTATATATGGATACTTTTCTTAATGTATCAAAACCATATTAATGTGTTTGTTCAGTTTTGAGTATGTCAGTTGTATTTATTTGTAAAATTAATGTCAATTTAAAATGAAAATATCCACATTGAGTCATATCAGTCATAAAAGTGCTTTATTTACATGAGGATGAATTTTAAATTTCTTAAATTAAATTTGGATTATTTTCCTAAACTATCAAAATAATTCAAAGGTGTTTCTATAGTTATGTATATATCCCATGTTTTTTAATAAATTGTAATTTAATACTGGAAACACGAACATTGATTCATTTCAGTGACATAATATGTGGGTTTGATGTGTGACTTATTCATATATACTGAAAATAATTTGTGGATCAATTTTACAATTTATCAAGTCATTCTGATTGTGTTTTCATAATTTTCAAGGGGTGAAACGATTTAAAATTGAAATGTAAATTTTAAATTGATAACATACACATTGAGTTGTAATGGGAACAACATGTATTATATTGAGTTGAGGTCGATTACTACACATAAAATATGACTTATGGGTCATTTTTATAATGTATGAAAATAATGATATTTTTTACCTATTTTTATTATGTATGTTTTATTTTTAGTAAAGAAAATTTTACTTTTGAATAAAAACACATACATACTGTCATACCTATCACACCATGCATAAAATTGATGTGAGTCTAATTTCTACACATTTAAAATTATTTATGGATCATTTTTTAATGTATAAAAATAATCATATTGTGTTTTCTCTATTTTGAGTTTTCAAATTGTGGTTTTTACAAAAAACTAAATTTAAATAGGATATTGAAGTTTGTGTCATACCAGTAATGTCCTTTGTGGGTTTTATGTGAGAATGATTCCTACACCAAAAAAATTAAATAAGAATAATTTCCTAAATTATCACGACAACTTGAACTTGTCTTATCAGTTTTTGGGGAGTGATATTTTTTATACTAAAATTCCAATTTAAAATTGATAATTAACACTTTGAGTCACATCGAGCACATTGTGTATTATATCGAGTAGTCACTAATTCCTAAAAATAAAAAATTAATTATACATCATTTTTCTAATGTCTGAAAATAAACTTAATGTGTTTTTCCACTTTTGAGTTTTTTTTATTTTATTTTTTATTAGAAGTAATTTATATTTTAAATAAAAAGTCGCAATTGGAGTTATGCTAGTCACATAATGTGTTATATTGATGTTAAACTAATTCTTAAACATCTTTAATGACTTTGGAATATTTTTGAAAAATTATAAAAACAATATGAATATGTTTTCTATGCTCATTGTAGGCCATATGAGTTTTTTTTAAAAAGATACTTTTAAAACTGGAAACATGCCCTTGGGGTCACATAAATCACAACATGTGAGGGTTTGATGTGAGACTGAATAAAACATTAAAAATGTAAAATGAATTATTTTCCAAATTTGTCAAGATAATTTGAGTGTGTTTTATCATTTTTCAGTGAGTGGAACTTTTGTACATAAATTCCAATTATAAACTAATAATAGACACCTTGAGACATACTTGGATCATTGTGTATTAGATTGTGGTGACTCTTATTCCTAAATTTAAAGAATTACTAATAGATAATATTTCAATAGTTTCAAAAGAATATGAATGATTTGGATTAGTTTTGAATATGGTAGTTATCATTTTTTGTAAAAATACTGTGAATTTTAAATAGAATGGTGCACTTTGAGTCATAGTGGACACACTATGTATCAGATTAAGGTGAGTATTATTCTTAAATATTCCATATAATATATGGATCGTTTTCCTAAAGTATTATGATTATCAAAGCTTTTTTTTCTATTTTTAGTATGCCATTTTCTTTAAATAAACATAAATTTTCAACTTGAAACATACAATTTGAGTCATACTAGTCCATGATAAACCATAGAACATAATTTATTGGAAAAAATTAGTCTGACCCATTTTTTATTCTTATTAGACACTAGTCACCATTAAAAATTATTTACACTCTTTTTGATAGTATTAAACATCAGTATAATCCATTATAATATCCAAATTACACTTAAATCTGGGAAATCTATTATGTCTACATTTATTGTGAAATAGACTAGAATATCTTTTTCAATATATTGGTTGATGATTAAATATAACATAACATCATGATTATTAACTAACAAAAATAGAAATATATATATTCTCATGTATTCTTTTTAATTAGAATTTGGATGTTTTTTAATAAATTACTTTGCGAACATAGATCTTTTTTCATAATGAATGTTTTTATGAATAATTAATAGTACCTGTATGGATTTCACAATAATTTGTGATATTATATCATGGATATAATTTATGATAGAATATCCTAAACAATCTCACCATTGACCATAGTGAAACCACTATATTTTACTTTTATGAATTTTTTTGATTCAATCAATAAAATTTTATTTAATTTTTATTTTTAGAGGATTTAGATCAAGGTACTAGATTGTTCTTAAAATTAGTATAGTTTATATTTTCAGTATATAACTATTCCATTTTATGCGTTTTTTTTATTTTCTAGGATTTTTTTCTATGGTATCTAATTTCATTTTATATCATGTTTCAATTGAAACTTTCTCTCCGTGATGGTCATGATCTCTCAATGATAGTAATCCCTAAAACATATCTCATACACCTATTGGATTCAGTGGTTTATTATACACATATTTATTATAACATTTTATTTGGATTGTATACCTATTTAATGACTGGATTGGTGTTGTAAGATTATTTTGTGACTATTGGATCAACTACTAAGACACTTTCATTGTATTTTAGTGATGTCATGAGAAAGAAAATTCTCCTATTTTTATGTTGTTCGATTTTATCATGGTGAGTCATTTCTCCCACACATTTTTAATATTTAATAGTACATGGAATATAGAAATATAAATTATTTCATCAGATAACTTGTTTGAAAAAATAAGTGGTGTTTTTTTATTCTAGAAAAATCACTCCATGTAAACTCATGAATAAAATCATTTAGAAAATTAGTGAAAAACATTTTCCCAATAAGGCACCTGAAAAACATACACAATGGCTCCTACCTTAAGTGAAAAGTGTTGTGTAGAATTTTAAAGAATGTTTCTCAAACAAAACATTTGTATGATACTATTTTTAATACATTTCCCATTTTTTCAATCTAGTGATTCACCTCCTCCTCCACATCAATCTCTACCTCAGTCTCCACCCCTTCCTACTCTTCCACCTCAATGTCTGACTATAGATCCAACTCTAACTTGGCCCCTTCCTCTTGCTTCGCCCTTACCTCCACCTCCACTATTTATTAATAATTTTATTATTTTTTTGTCAGTGCATTAAAAAAATTATTTTCTTTTATTATATTTATCCTTGAGAAATTGATCATAACTAATATATAAGAATTTTGACACAAATAACTCACACACCAAATATATTTCTAAGATGATATATCTTACCATATCACAAAAAACATGCTTATCACATAAATTTGTTATCATTAACAATTTTGACAACATTTACATTGTCCACTCATCTCAAAAAAATTACTTCGTATATTGAGTAAAAAGGTTTTCAAAATTATAGATTGTCATGAAAAAATATAGAAAAATAAATGATAAATAAATCTATTTAAATAAAATATAATTTCCATCAAAAAACACCTCTTTGGGGATGATGAATATTTACGGATTTCTGCTATTTCTCCAAAAATTTTAATCACAATACCCATAATTGATTCCATTATATTTATTTGAAAATTACAAAAATATTGACTAAAAATGATGATTTTTTTTTGAATTATGTTTTCATAGTTACGTATTTATAAATATATCTTAATCCGTTTCCATTTCCATTTCTAGTAATCTCGAGACTTTTTTGTTTAAATAATGACTTCAAGCCATCATTCAGCCTATATTTAGAATCTTCCTAATCATTAAAAAATTATTCTTCCAACACATAATGAAACAAATAATTTTAATTTTGTATCAAAAACATTAATAGAAGTGTATTAAAAATAAAGAATACACATCATGTATGGTGAGATTGTAGGATATCCCTGAATTGGATCAGAAAATAAAATATTTGGGGTATCTATTATAAATATGATCAATATCTAGTATTACCTAATAAAAAAATAATTAGAAATTTTAAAAAAATTATATTTTATATTATTAGATTAAAGAGTTTTACTTTTTAATTTTAGGCATAAAAATAGTCTATAACCAGATATTTTCACATAGAATCTTCGAGTAGCTCATAATTTTTCTTATAAAGTTATTCATCATCCAATGCATGTTTTTTCAAATAAAAGATGTAGGGATTAGTGAATAAAAATTATTCTCCACACGATTATCGCATTATATACTAGTAATATAAACACCAATAGAAAATATGAATATATATTATATTTTATAAACAAATTATCTCACTTTTTTGACATACGTATTAATAAAATGTACCTTTTGTATGTATTGAGAACCAAAAATCCCAACCGCTCATGCTAGAGAATCTAATTTATAGTATTCAGACCAATTACATATGTCATGAATGTTCCATATATTTCTTTTTTATATGGAATATGTGAAATATTTTCATCATGAAACATGTTATATGTTAGACGTTGTAATGATAAAAAATATTTCTCTCAAACTGGAGAGGAGAAGGTACTTATGAAAGTTCGTTTTAGGTTCTTGGTCAATTCACAAGAATATATTGATCTTATCATTTGTTTCCTCAGTTGTTTATCCATCTGTAATATTATACCACACTTAAGACGTTTTTTTATCAATTGTTAATTTTTTTCATATGAAAAAATTGCTAAAGGCCTAACTTATGAATCATTATAAGATTATACAGCCATGATATGAAAGTTTAAATATTATCATTGACTGTTGTAATATCAAGAACATCATGTGTATGATTAAACTCATTATTCAGATAATGAGATACCTAAATAACAACGTTCATTTGATCTTTTGGGAGCTATTTAAGGTGTTTACTCTCTCCTTGGATATTATACATCATACCCCCAAAAAACAAGGAAGCATGTGGGTGTTGACATATAAAAGTCACATATAAATATACCTTACAATATTTTCGTAATATAATATTATTAGATGTTTTTTGATTCAAATTTTGGATGTAGATAAATGAAAAAATTATTACCAATTCGTTGGTATGCAACTGGGGTGAATGAGTATCTTTAATGATAATGGAGTGTTTTGGTTAATGTTAGGATTTTTTTCTCAACCACCAGTTATTCGTTATCCTTTCTCATACACTGATTTACTAAACCTAATTAGATAATAATAAGATGTAGTGAGTGTATTTTTGTCCGAAATATACTCAATTTATTAAACATATTTTCATACAGTTGTATCTTTTAAAAATATGTTCATGGAAACACTCCAATAACAAATCCTCTAACATGAACATATTGTTCGAATTTCTTCAAATCAATAGAAAGTAGTTTTTCTTCCGGTATGGTCACTAATAATTCATGAGTCTAAATAGTATAAAAAAGATTAACATAACAATATATTATTATTTAATACAATTATAAATCATAAAAAATTAATAATATTTTATACTTACACATGATTACAATATCTGTGTTTCTTTATCAACTAGTTTACCCTAATTATTTACATGATCCTCCTTCCATAGCACATGATTTTGGATGGAAGTGGCTTCCTATTTTCATTGATAAATATATATATATATTAAGAAAAATATGTTTTTTGAATTCAAATAATACATTTATGGTTGATTTGAAATACATACCAACTTCTTATCCTTTTTAGCATACCACATCCTTGCTTTGTGATAGGGGTACACTGGTTTTTATGCATGCTATCTATTTTCATAACACTTTTACTATTCCATAAATTAATAATTTTGAAAAAAATTGGATAAAATAAATAATGTAAAATTATATATTATTGAATGAAAAAAACATAAAATGATCTCTCATTGTAACAATTTATTGATGAAGAAAACATTTCCTTCTTTATAATGTGTGCATAACTAACTGGTGGGTTGGGCTATAATCCCTCCTTAGCATCACTAAGATGAATGTTTATAAGTTGTGTTCAAGAGGACATATAATATTTTCTAGAGTTAAATATGATTAAGTTACTATAGATGTAATCTAAAAAAATGAACTTTCCTGTGAATAATGAAAATTAACTCAATTATTTTTTATATAATTTTTTGGTAAAGTAGAGAAATTATATCATAACGATACTGTTATATCATTAAAAAGGGTTTCCCTCATTACATGTAGGATTTTTCACAATGGATAAATATAAATAAAAAATTAATCTTATTTATAACCCTAAACAATCAAATTATCATTAAATTGATAGGGTTACTAGGTTTTCAATATTTATTCCAATAAAACTCAATACTTGTAACCCAACATGTTGCCTTCATAATTATATTTAACTCTGTGATGTTTTGTCATTGTTTTTTTATAAAATTCTCCTTTATCTTCTAATAGTTATGCTATTTCATCATCAAAACAATTATATTACTTAGGATTGGTAACATCATCTCGTTAATACTGAATTGATTAAAACTGAGTCAAACATTTAATTTGTCTTATATGAAAAAAATATAGACATAGAAAAAGGATTTGATAAGGGTTACAAGAATTGTCCCGTTAAAAAGTGAGGAAATATTTTACTTTATATTCATACTATTTTTTCAAACAATTACCATGAATATATTTCTAAGGAAATTGTTAGTTCAAATTAAGAATAAAATTTCTTCACTATAGTAGGTCTTAACCTTAGATTTCATCCAAATGTTCATGTTGTAGAAAACTGTCATCCCCACCAGCTTTATCTCTTGAAAATTTATAATTTAATTTTTCTACTTGAGATTCATAATCCATAACTTTTAGAAATGCACCTATGTTTCTAGGACTACTCATAAAAATATTCATCCCATACTAGGTACTAGTGATCATTTTGGAGGACTAATTCTCAATGTATTTCTAGAAACATAAAAGTGATTAGAGATTAGTATCAAGAAATAAAATGAAAAAATAATTAGCTAGAAGATAAATTCAGTGAGGTTGACTATTGTATCATTATGAAAATTTTAATCACTGAATCATATTTTAAAACATTAAATCACATCTCAAAATAAAAAAAGGTCCCTAAAACTAATATGAGAACATCAACTCATCTAGGCTGAGCATCAATGAATCTAATAAATGTTACTAGTGCCTTTCCTTAAAATTTATCTCAAATATAAGAGATCTATATTCACATAAGTTAATTCGTAGGGTATGAGTATAAAACAAAAAAAGTACGTACTAATAGGGCCCCCAAAATATACAAAAATTAATATATTTGAGTTTATGTTCAAATTTGTTTCACTCAAAATACACATGTAAGTTATGTCATGCTGTATTAACCAAGACACCTTGATAATAAAATGTACCAACACTTTTTCATACCAGTGAATTATACTAATCATAATATAAATTTATACCATGGTTGTTCCCTATAATTCAAATCATTTCACTTATAATAGGCTAACATTTCAATCATTAGAGGAGAAAAAATTAATTATCTCCATCTAGAAATAACTGCATCATAAGTACCATGAGATTTAACCTTAAATCCCTAGAATCCCTCATGGATAACCATCACATGTTCTTATAACATCCAAATCATGAAATGGTAATAAGATAGTCATTTTTATTAGGAAGTTAATTTTAATTATAGGAAGTATTAATATAATTGGTTCCCTTCATAAAGAACCACAAAATGGGTACCACAATAAACTAGTTAATCCTAAATTATGGAAAACCACAAATAAGAACAAACCGTAACAATGATGTCACATCACCCTCACCCAATCCCTCAATGAATCTCTAACAAGACTATATTAACTCACATTCTAATTTATAATGAAAATAATCATGTTCCCTTTTCAAAAAATATTTGAAAAATTGAAACACCATAACATCTATGTATACAATTAATTGAGAAAATATTAAATGAAAATAACATTATTATATAAAAATTATTATAATTTAAATTAATTTATGAAAAGTTTTTAACCATTTATACATCCCCTAAAAAATAAAAAATATATAAATTCTTCTTGATCACATTAATTAAATTTTAAAATAAATTATATATGTTAATACAAAAATCCATTATGTCAACTAATTTAAAATATTTCATAATAATTAAAACTACTAAAAAAATTACTGAAACTATTCTGAATATTAAACATCACATATGAATTCTAATAAAATGTTTCAAATTTCAATTTGATACATATATATTTACCTCTTTTTATATGATATATTCATTTTTATTTTATAAGATGGTTTGAATGAGGAGAAACATACCAAACAACACAGGTAATGTGAAATTAATTTATTCCCAAAATGAATTTATAATGTCGTAAAGGATTGAGTTCCAAAACACATGTCAATAAATTATATATCCCATATTATAAATAATAAACTAAATCACATGTAATAAAAAATTCACCCAATACTGAAAATTTTAACATTCAAGTATTCATGAAAAAAATATTTTTATATAGTTGATCTTGATATCCAATTACTATGAATTATTGTATTAGTTAAAATGATACGATAATTTTCACGATAGACTGATTAGAGTATGATAAAGTTATTATAAATTTGACAATTTTTTTAATAATAATATAATTTTTTTTCTGATATTAATTCTGATGGATGAAGTAAAATTGATAGTGATGATGTGATTTTGGAAAACATTTCATAATAAATATTTTTCATGAACTCATTAGAGTAAGATAAAGAGAATCATGTCAATTATCATGAACCAGGAGAATAAATTTATCGGTATATAAGTGAAAAAAATCCTAAATCATGAATGGTACACCCCTGACATTTATATATTCCCTATAAAAAAATGAAAATAATAATGTATTTAGTGGGGAAAAATATACAACTTCCTATATGTCAAATATGTAGTTCAATAGACCTGATTAACATTCCCAATGAAACTAAGAACATGTAAAAGTATGATATTGGAGGGAATATTGTGAATAAATATTTTAGGGACATCAAAAGACAACTATATATATTATATAAAATAAAACATTCACTTATAACACCACACACAGTTCAATTCTTATACTACAAGGTACATGGAAATAGTTTAAGACAATAATCCATACTAATTTCCTTTGAGGATAACCATGATAAAAATAAACATAAGATGTGCAAATGGGGATGGTGTTGTGAAAAGGTATATTAGAATGCATAAGGTTCTTGTGTTGTCAAAATGGGTATCCATAATGGATCATTTTTTATGGGTTAGTGTGATAGAACTATAATTCAACTATAAGAAATTAGAAGCCCTTTATAAGAAGGGTTGGTACCCGTTGAAGAACATAGCAATGTTAAGAAGCATAAGAAATATTTTTTCCCCCGAAAAAGTACAGTTATTCATGGTTGATAACAATGAAAAAACAAAAAACACAGAATGCAGACAATAAATCAAATGGTGGAAAAGTATAAAATAACATACTTTTGATTATAGCATTTATTTGTTTGATAGAACGTTGATGACGAGCGTCGACAATAGGGGAGTTCTGCAAGATCATGAAAATCGTGACTAGATCAGTCATAGTTAGGGTTTATTTTAAATAGACTGAGGATACTATTATCCGCACATAAAAAAACATTTAGAGAGACATTTTATCCACATTTATAAAAAGTTTTGATTTGATAAGTGTTGATGAATGAAATATTAATCAATACTATGGTTTTAGTGCTGATAATGATTCCATTTATAATAACCTTTTAGCACTGATAATCCTATATCATTATTAATGCTAAAGAAGTGAAAATAAAAAGAACATTTATCAGCCTTAAATTCATAATGTTGATAAATCATTATTAATTTTAATAATAATTAACAAAAAATATAAAAAATTGTTATATAATTATATATGTTTTTTATTTTATTATTTTATTTAAATATGTTATTATTTTTTTATAATTTCATATATAGTTTTTAGAAAATATATATATTTTTTATTTATACATTTATATATATATATATTAATTAATTTTTTATTATTATAAATATATTAATATCATTATATATATATATTATATATATATAAATATAAATATAGTAAATATATTAAATATATAAATATATCTATTATAATTCTGTAATTGTAAATATATATATATCATTATATATATTTTTTATTTAATTATATATATATATATATGTAACAAATATATATAAATATAAATATAGATATAAATGTATTAAATATATTCATTATTTAAATATACTTGTTATAATTTTATAATTACTTAAATATATACTTTTTTTGTCAATATATGAATTGTTCTTAAAAAATGATTTTTGTATTTAAATAATTATATGTATTTATAAAATTATATATATATATATGTATATATATATATATATATATATATATATTCCCCCATGGTGTAGCTCAGTGGTAGGTGCCCCTATGGGTCTCAGTGGGGTCTCGGGTTTGAGTCTCACCGAGTATATCCATGCATTTTATGTTTCATACTTTTTTTTTGTAATGTACACCCTTCCCCTGAAAAAACATAGGCTTCGACCCCAACTTATATATATATATAATAAATATATATAAATATAAATATCATTATAATAAATTAAATATTTAAATAATTTTATTATATTGTTATAAATATTTAAATATAAATGATTATTTATTTATAATTATATAATACGTTTTTTTAAAAATTATTTATTTATTTGTAATAATTACAGACATATACATTTATTAAATATAAATTTATAAATATATTTATTTTCAAATCGCCAGAAATAGATCAAAGAGAGGTACTCTGTGATCTTCAATCAAAGAAAACTCATAGTCTATGTGAGAAATTACTGACGATGATGATGACTCCTAGTATGATTATGGTAATTACCCTGATCTTCTTGATCTGTAGTCAACTTTTTTTTATGAGGTCTTTCCACTTTTGTTATTCTATATTGGTATTGTTTTATTCAGTGACATGATGGAGGGAAGAAATGCTTTTTTCCCCATCCTCCTCATTCTGTTGTAGTCTATATTTTTGTAATAAATATTATGGGTATTGAATGGAATTCATAATTTTACCCATAACGGCTTCATATTTTTGTTTACAAATATATTTTTAATATTTTTAATGAGTATATAATCTTAAATACTTCCAATTGTAAATGAGAGAAATTTAATAATTAAAAATGAGTACACTTTAAAAATGTTCGGAAAATGGTTCTATATTGTTAATTAAATATTAATTATTTCAAAAAAATATAAATATATATTTAAGTAAAGACTGGAACTTAATAAAAATACTTAAACATTATGAATAAATATATATAAATAAAAAATATGAAATAATTAAATAAATAATAATAATAATAAATATAAAAAATGAATATATAATACCGAATTATAGAAGTAAAAAAAATTAATAATGAAAATTGACGGATTGAAAACATAATATATTAACTGTATCATGTTATAATAAAATTATAAAATATAATAAAAATTTTATAAACTACATAAATATTATGTTAATGTGTTCATTAATAATATTTATTTAATTTTTTATAAATTTGTGTCTGTGTGTTTTGTATATAAAAATTCCTTAATTACCTATATGTATGTGAAATTAGTATAACACATGTTTTATATATTTTAAATATTAAAATCATTCAACATTAAAAATGAATAAGAAATCAATATCTTTTTAATAATTAAACTTTCATAATTATCTATATATTTATATTTAATATATATTATTTATTACTATCTATAATTACTACATTTATATATTAATATTATTCATTTTTTGTAAAAAAATTTTAATAATAATTTTTTTAAATAATTATGTATCTTATTCATTTTTAATTTTTTTAAATTATTAAAATATATTCATTTTTAATTTTTTTGATTGATTATACCAATTTATTCATTTTATTTATCTATATATAGTATATAGTATTTATAACTATTTATAATATATATATACATATATTATATTCATCGTTATCAATAAATATTTAATTAATAAAATGTTTAATATTTTTCTCAATATACTCATTTTTAATTATTAATTTTATATATATTTATTTTAATTCAATTTAGATATTTATATATTTAAGTTATATTATTTTTTAATGTTTATTATATATATATATTCATTTTTGTCATTTTTCATAACAAATATATAATTAATAAAACTTTTAATATTTTTATCGAAATATCATGTTGTTTAATAATTTCATTTATTATGGACCCTTATTAGTGCTAAAAAAAAGCAGTGATATATGGAAACCCTTATGATCACTAATAATGAAGCAATAATAAAGGGTAACTTTTAAATGCACTAAATAAAATCACTGATAAAAGACATCGTTATCAGATCTTTTTTCTAGTGTTTATTAATTCCAATACTATTAAAGGTCTGTTTCTTACTTTCCATCATAGTGATGTTCAAAAGATGCATTAAAATTTAATTTAGTACTTAATTAATTCTAATTCCCATTCAAAAATATTATATGTAAACATGGGATCATGATCTGAAATAATTGAGAGGGGTGCTCTAGGTTACCTGACTATCTCCTTCAGAAATACATGAGAAATTTTCCCCAGAGATATAGTAGCTTGAATCATAAAAAATGAAGACATTATTTAACAAATTATCAATAACCCAAATATTTTTATTACCTTAAGATGTCTTTTTTAATCAAACTAAATAATCTGTTTATATGTTTTTCCATTTCCACTCTAGCAATGGAAAAGGATGAAGAATTATATTTTTTTATTGTCTCTCCACATTCTCCTACTAAAAGGATAAAAACATCGTGGTGATGGAAACAATATTTATTTTTATTAAATCATACCAATTATTCCCTTAAAAGTCTTTGTACATCTTAGTTCTTCCTAAATAAAAATAATATAGATAGCTACATGATTTAATCACTAACTCTTTCTTCAACATGGAATCAAAAGGAATGCCTAGTATTTCTCAAATAGCATAACCCCTTATTCATCAATATTAATATTTGGATAAATTGAATTTTTAATAGATTCTACCATTTTTTACATATCAAGATCCTCCTTATGTGGTTGCTAAATTTTTTTGATACTATCAAATGCATCGAAATCAAATGGAAAATAAATAAAATATCTACATCCATAACATATAGTACAAAATAAATCATATCATTAACCAAAATAAGATGTTACAAACTTGACTGTATGGTCCTAAAAATTCCACATATGGAAGTAAATACTCCCAAAATCACTTTTTAGATGGATGGATGTACTACTACAAGTCTATCAAGTTTAATGTACACAAATTGAGTCAGAAACTTTATAAGAAACATGAAGAGATTAAGGATTAAAATGAAGTTCAAGTGGCCCATATACCATCACTATGAATGGTTCACGGACCGCCTGGACCAAAAATCACCAGGTACGTGGAACGATCCACGAGACACTCGCGCGCAGAGCAATGGCCAGTGAACTAGGTGTACAAAAAACCGCATCACCAAAGGACTCATTGACGTGAAGACCATCCGCGTACAGTCCCAAAAACATATCAGTATGCAGATGAAGTGAATCAAAAGAGATTCATGAACCATTATCGCGAAATGAATCCTCCACAGTCCCCGGTTTACGGAGCCTTCCACGGGTCATAATATCTCTTCATGGGCCTCCGCAAATGATGTTGTATGCACAATATATACAATTTCCATGATGTTATATAAAAGGAGCACATTAGCAAGGAAAAAGGACGGATGAATAAAGCATGAAGGGGACTACGAGTTTGGAAGAAATAGTTAAGATAATATTCCATCTTTGGTTTTGATTCATCGGAGAACCACGAATTGAAAATCACCATCTACATAGGTACATACCACTACGAACCATAAAGATGTGGAATTGAATAATAATAATAATATAACTGTGAAGATAATTGGTGAAGAAAAAACCACATACATATCGTAGATGAATTCCCTATGAATGATAATCCCCCAGGCCCTCCTTCAATATGGTTTTCATTATATTGTACTGCTACACGGACTAAACCTGGCACCACGTACTACATCAGTACACGTATTGAACCCAAAGCGGTGTGATGGTCCATGTACCACTATAGTACTAAGTGATCTATTCCCCTGCCCACGTACCACCCTGTCAGTCTGACGACCCATCCTCCAACAAACCACTACAGTATGCAAAGGCTCCCCCCCACATAAGAAACCATTACGCAGAATGGGGTATTTTCATGTATTATTTCCTTCAGTTCCAACCTCACCCCTCCATTACAATCCATTCATCCATGATCCCTCCATGATCCAGTACTCTAGCTTTAGGGAAATGCCTCCCCTATAGACACCATACCCATATGATTTGGTCATCGAGAGCATCAACCTTCCCCTTTGAGTCTACATACCCATGGTAAGTAGAGTCACAAAGGATTTCACTATAATGTTTCGGTCTTCGTAAATTACTATGGGTCTACATTCACATGGTAACTCAGAGTCCATCCTTGGTATGTTTACATGAACCTCATAGTTCTAGGGATTACATGTGATCACATTATTTTCTACTCAATGAGGAATAGGTATTAGTCAAATGATTTATGTTTTCTAGACCTTCTGATGAGGATGAAACTCCTCCCCTTCCCAGAACACATTCGGAGCCCTCCCATTGATGTAATTCCCAATCTTATAAGGTCATGTTGCATGGACTTTAATTACATTTCACATGGAAATGTTCATCACTCTGTGCCCCCACCCATGGTCGCCCTGAACTCTTCCACCACGAGCTCTCCCTCTCCCACTAACAGGAGAGGAAGCATGTGATTTTTTGAATATTTTATATTTTCTTCATTCTCACACTGAAAATGACTCACAATGTCTTAGAAGATTGTGATGATTACAACAACCATGTACATCTGAACTACGAGAACACATATTCCGGAAAAAACCAGGACACATAGGATGCCTACCTAAAGGCCTGATCTCAAAAGGGTTACCTCAAATAAAATTTCCACCCAATCACGTCTCCTTGAATGGAAACCACTCATACATAATCCCCATAACATCTAAAATTATAGAAAAATAATTCCTAATAAAACCAGTATACGTAGGATGCATGCCTCAAGGCCCGAGCTAAAATGGGTTCCCATCCAAAAGGTCCCACCCAATAATTTCCCCTTAAGGGGTAGATTCCATGCATTAGCCCAAACCATTCCAATCTACACGTGTTGTGATTCCACTCTTTAGGATTGGTATGAAACCCATCTTATGGGTCTGATCCAAACATTAAGTCACCTTCCATCTCCCCTAGATGACGATACACACTAGAGTGCCTTATTATGTGGATCAAGTCAACATCCACTCTGACGCATCAAATATATGCATGCCATAGTTTATCTTGAAAATAAAGGGTATCCCATAGACACAATTTTTGGGAATAAACCAAGGATTCACTAACATATGTGCATGACGTAAATATATAATAGTGTCCCAGAATAGATGATAATCCTCCCCCGTAAGGGTGCAATGAGTCTAAATTATCATCCTCTCAACCAATAGTGTCCTTAAGTGTCGTTGGCCGAATCATCAATCAAACAGAGCCTGACTTTTGAAAGTAGGTCCATGAATCATGGATTACAAGTCTATTGGGCATTCCTGGATCACTGAATAAACTCGTTGGAGGCCATATAAGGAAGTTATATATGAGGACGGCCAATTTTACAAGTACATGACCCCACAAAATTTCTCGTTGGGAATGACTGACTGGGGAATCTTTTTCGAAATACGAAACGAGGTTAATTTTCCAATCCCCACTGGGACCATCCTTCCATATTTAAAGAATAATGATGTCGGATGGGTCAGAACAAAAGTAATAATGAACATGATAGGAAACTACCTCTCGAAAAAAGCACGAGTGATGATCCTCGGCGTACCACTTTCTGCACCAGCCGAAACACACCACCTCAGAGGCAGAACAAAAATGGTGAACCCAACATGAATCCTTAAACATGGCGGTGGTTCTACCTCAATTATAAAATACAAAAGGACATTTCACATCACCCATTTTGTTCACTCTGGTATAGGTCAAACACAGCACGTTGAAGGTAGAAAAAAATGGTGAACCCTACGTGAATCCTTAACCAAGGTGGTGGTCTTACCCCACTTAAGCGCCTAAACTCCACAGAAAAAGAAAATGGGAAGGATCCATGATGAATCTCCAAATATGTATATGATTGAAAGAATGCCACTTTGATGAGGTTTTGTGGTATGTATGTCATATATGTTTGTTTCATGATCCAACAGATTAACCTTCAATCCAAAAGAAATTTCGATCACTAATGCAGACACACGCATCAATGATCATGCAGGCTACCAGGGCCCCAACGAAGAGTATAACCCCCTCACCAACCCAGCGTATTCAATGCTGGGTATCCAACACACTAATCAAAGAGTACATAAAAAATGATACTCTCCCCATGATGGAGGAAATGAGATAAGACCTCTATTATCTAAAGGTATTCCAGCCACCTCCTCAACCGCGACTGACACCCCAGCACAAGGTGTCCCCAATGGTTGTCTCAAAATGTTTTGGCAGCCTGTCCACGAAACGTGAAAAAAGTACCTCCATTACCAGAGGGACCTAGATGAATTTGATGCTAAAAACTCTATATCAACTACATAGGGGTTCTACTAATGATCCCCCACTAGATAACATCTCCACTGATAATAAATGCTGAAGAGTCCTCCCGCTGAAGATGACCTTATGTCGAGGGATCTTAATAAAGTCCAAGAGAGCTGGGACCCTAGGGATTCCCACCAAGGGTGGAAAATATATAATCAGTAACATGATATCTCTTTGGTTCCTGAGGATAAAATCCACAATATTAATGTAGTTTCATTATACACACAAAAATTCGACTCTTCTCCCTTTACTCAATCCCAACGCAGAAATAGGGAGGCAAAATATGGGCACATGCACGTTTCTATCACTGATCCAATTCCCGCCATGTAGACAGATCCTAAACTACATATAGATGTAAATATATGTTGATGTGCATTGATCCCATAATCAAAATAGTACGGGAACCAATTATACATAATAAGAAATTCCTGTTAATGCATTTGAAGTCTTCCATCTAAATAGGGTGCAAGAAAATAGGAATAGAGTCAAATTTTTAAGGATTCATACAATGATCGTTAGAAAAATACAACCGAGAGAGAGTAGATGAAAATACTTGATTGTGAATATAAAGTCCACTAGTCAAATACGATGGAATGTAATGAAGACAACCGATGGAAAACTCATTCCTCTGTCCCGACAAAAGAGAACTATCAGTATCTACTGGAAACTCATGGAGGACCAGTGCAGGAACAAACTCCTGCCCCGATATTTGAATGGTCCTTCATACCCATTATTACTAAATATTTATCTCATCACATCCAAGAAATGACATATTATCAAATTTTGATTCCAAACTATATCCTCCAAACATGCCAATATATTAATGCATCAGCTGAAAAGGTGAGAAACTAGGCCCACGACCCGTTTCCATATATGGAATGACTCACATGAAAAATTAGTTCATAACTCCGGAGTAGATATCCATCCTTGATCAAGTCTAGGAGGGTTGATTGAAATATCTCGCAATATATAGAAAAACAAATTGGGATAAATATGTATTCCAATTGGGTGACATCAGTCCAATGTGGTGGCCACTCTGGGTCCGGGATTTATTCCTACCAAAACTCAAGATGCCCATCGAAGTCTCTTGATGATGTTACATGACCCAAAAAGATATGGAACCATATATTATATCCATTATAATCTGAATATGGCCTCGATTACCCACAAGAGAGTGGTCAAAAATGAAAGTCTACAAAGCAAACTAGAAAATGAAGTGAACATAAATGATCCAACTCTACTATAAGTCGGGGTTCTTGACACCCAAAAATATATATCAATAAAGGATCAAGACCCTTCAAATCCAATACCAAATTATTGATGTGGAAGCATCAGATGAAAATGCCCTCCCCTTAATGTAACTACTATTATATCTGAAGGTCCATTACAAAGCACCCATGGGGGCTCACTTTGTGATCCATGAATGATCATTCACGAGGGACACTCTACTAATGTGAATAGGGGTAGCAATCACCTAGACATGAAGATCAGATTGCAAGAAGGTCATCCCCTGGATGTTGTCCACACTGATGGTCCTCCCCAGGGTATAGGTTGCTGATATGCTTCTCTCTATAGTCGTATATCATGTTATGATGGTAGTCATCACCACGATGATAGTCATTGTGAAGGCTCTCCCCATAATGAAAGTAGTTTTGAATGTCCCCCACATAGTATCTTATAGAAATGAGAAGGTCCTCCTCTTGTTGATTTACATCTTCAAGGCCCCCCCTAGGATGTGCACTATATAAATTCTCCCTACAACTAGATATCATGTCAAGATATTAGTTCTTTCCATGAAGACATTCATTCTGAATGCCCTCCCCATAATAAAAGTTATTGTTAAGGTCCTCCCCTTAGTGAAATCAAGAATCAAGAAGGTAATCCCATAACTATATCTATCCCTAATGGTCATACCTACGGTATATGCAACAATGAAATTTCTTGCAGTCGATCTTCAAGTTGAAATAGTATCCGTCTACATTGCAGCACCAATTGCAATGGTCCTCCACGCAATCAATATTCGTATAGGCAGGAAGGTACTCCCCTTGTCAGAACAATTGTGAGAAAGACCTCCTATGAAAAGGCACTCAGAAAGGAGTTAGATACATCCGGAAATTTGTCTACAATAGGTGATTTTATTTCTCAACCAGAGGATGGTCCAGGGCCACGCTCATCTTCTAATCAAACGCCACGTTTTTCACATATCAATAAGGCTCCCACCATCCCAATCAATTGGAATGAAATTATTAAGATGAAATAGAGCTGGTAATTTCAACTGAGAAGCCTCCCAAAGAACAAAATTAGGACATGTTGCATGTTAGAAGACAACTAGCTAAGGATAATTTACCTGGTATGTATTGGCCTATAACCACTTCTCACTTTGACATACCCAGAAATTTTTCTAGGTAATTAATGCATGTCATTTGTCTCAATATATATACATCCATGAGCCATCTAAATTTTTTTTCCATATGAAGGTTATGCATACCATGTCAAAAAGTTAGGGGAGATTCTCTAATTAATTGACCTGGAATCCCTCTCATTTGCACGTCAGCCAAAATCTGGAAGGTGGAATAAAAATAGTGAACTATTCAACCTCCATCCACAACATAAGTTGTGTCACCTCATTGGAAATGTCTTGGTTATAGTTCTTATTCAGGGATGGGGAGATCATGGTTCTCTACACATCACCCCAAATCCCATCCAACAAATTCCATTAGAAATGAAATCTTGCAATGTTATCACCCAGGGGAAGCAATCAAGTGAAACCCCAACTCAGGAAAGATGGGATAATCAACAAAAACCTCCCTAGATTATGTCTTCAATGTGTCTGGACCAAATATATCATGCCATCGAATGGTTTATTAGTCAGGTAACCATGATCATCAAGTAGGCTTTCCTCCTAGGGGAAGCCAACCAGCATGATGTTCTCGTTTCTCCAAAAGAACATATGCTCCATAGAGGCCCAATTCCATACTTGTCTCAGACACATGCATGAGTACATGATATTGAAAAGGAAGAAATAATGATTTCTACCGTCGCAATACAAGAACATCCCCAGCCCATGGGGATGGGGAAATATTTAAATCAAATTTCCCCTATAAGAAAAAAAAAATCTAGGTCGTAGATCATCAATGGAAAAAAGAATCCCAGCCCTGATGGCGGAATTTTTACCTCTAATCTCCAGCCATCAGAAATATATCTTCCATCATCTAGTAAGAACAATGTACATATGAGTTAATCATTGCACCATTTCTTGTGTTTTTCACCCTCTGAGGAATATGTGTGTTATGAGGCCAGACTATGGCTCCTTTTAGATCAATATTCACCAATAAAATTGATGAATACAACATAATGGAAGGAGAAAGTAAAATAAAGGGCAAAATATTCCTTCCTACCATTTGGCACTGAGTACACCACCCCCAATGTGGTATGCCTCAGTGAACGTGGTAATCCTCAACTCCACAGATCTCATAGGAAATGACGAGGATGGAGAGTATTTGAAGTAATATGGTTCCCTCTCAGAGGCATTCTATGCAGTGCATATTGGTGTGCATACCTGGAACAAGATAGTGGTCCAAAATCTAGGTTCCCCCAGCTAATATATCACTACCTCCCCCATGAATCTCAAACAAAGAGAAGAATAAATCCAAGGCTGCCTATGGTCCTCTACCTTCTACCCCCTTAAGATGCAACCCTAACTCTCGATGAGAGGTTCGCCAAGAAGGAGGATGAAATGAAAGAGCTCAGGTGAATTAATGTTGAGATAAGTTGAGGGAGCTACCTTACTAGATGTGTTCCCCCTATGGAACGTCAGTGTTTGCTCCCAGAAGAGGTGCCCATTCAATAGCCACTTAGCCTGGTGAATGAATCCAAGCTCAGAGGACCATTCAAACCATCCTTGAATGGAAATAAATAATTTCCCCCACTGGGAAGGAAGCTGGAATATATCTATGTAAACCCACAAATGATACCCCTGGCTGGGTATCAACCCCAAATTCTAGTAGCACCATCACAGCCAGTTTTGGACACTACTACACTAGCTCAAGATTAATCCCTATAAGATATGCATCAAGGTCCATTGAACACCATCTAGAAATTAAAAGCTTGACTAAAATACATGGAGGTGTGGCACGCTTTGATATAGCCAGAGCAAAAACCCTTACCAGATTTGGTGAGCAATGTTCCACTACTGCCAAACTTCAGAAACCGCATATTCCCAGTTTTTAATGGCTCACGAGATGTTAAACAGTATTTAATGCATTAAAACTCTTACTATGACCCCATGATGGGAACTATAGAGTAGAAATAAGTAGAAAAACTCATGTACTTCTTACGAACCCTACATGGCTCCACTTTCATAGGTATACTTGCTTTACATCCAATTTAATTACAAGCTGGGAGGACCTTTGGTGAGAGTTTCTCTTCCATTTCAGTTCAAAACGGCCTAATATGATGGCCAATGATCTTATGAAATGAAAATAGCGATAAAATGAAAGAGTCTCAGAAATTATTTATAGATTGAAAGGCCAAACAAAATCCTTAAAGAATCCACTCCCCCATGATGAGATGATCACCATGTGTATCGATAAACTTCAGGATGAGTTGTGAACAATGCTCTTCTAGGAGAAGTACACAAGCGGGTTTAGAGACATTTCTTTCATTTACCAAAGGATATATACATCCGTGAAAAGGTCCAATCTTATGTCCCAAGTGTTCCTATCTGCCCCTGTCAAGATAATGGGAAAGTTCAAAGCGGCTTATGCCATGATTAAGCCACCCCAACACCAGATCTAACTAAGACCCCCACCAAAATGTGTAGGACATCATAGTAAAAAAACCCACTCACCTCAGAAATATGAGAAATGTGGTGCTAAAAGAAACTAGTTTAAATAGATAATAATTAATGTTTACTTGTTCTGAGATGAACTGGTTAGTAGCTATTTCAATTCCTCCATGAATTGAAACTTTCCCTGACTATAAGAGAAAAAGCGAGAAGATGAATTGGGTCTCGACACCTTTCCCAATTATCTTCCATATCAGCGGATACTGATAAAAACCATCCAGGAATGCTTCATTTTCAAGGACCTTCTATATATTATAGTGGATTCAAGGTAAGTTTTGTTGTGCCCACATCCAGGACAAGTCCATATGTTTCCACCTCAAAATCAATAGAGGAAAATGAATGGAAGATAATCACCAGTAAGAAGGAGAAAGTTTTCTGCAATTGGATGACATGGGAGACCATCAATCGAATTCATGGCATCCTTAGGGAACTGTTGGAGTTAAAAATTATTCCCCCAAAAGATCCAGATGTAACGCAACCATCCTCCTCATCCCCATGAACCTCTAAATCCCAGAAGGGTAGAAAGAAATATTAGGAAGATGGGACGACACTAAAGCCAAATTCAGTGTAGATGCTTTCAGACATCATGTTAGAAGACATGGTACAAGCATAACTACCACAAAAAATGCTACAATGGGCAACGTTCTGTCAAACGACACCATCAGAAGGAGGAAGTCAGACAAAAACATTATCAGATCAGAAACTGATCTTCATCTCCCTCAATTTCATTCATATGATGGCCCTTTTATTAGATGGAGACTATGGCCATGAACCTGAATTTTCCATTCCAAAATGGATATCTAGACAAAGAGGCCATATAGGCTGAATGTTTCATGGAAGGCTTGATTGTGGTAAGAGTCCAATTACCATCCACACCATGAGATAATCCGTAAACATTGCCGAAATATGCGAAAGGACCCTCCGACAGACACAACAATAACAAGAATGCTCTTTCTCCCCCATTATGAAAAGCACTAGACCAATAATCCTAGAAGATATATCATGGGAAGAAAAAAAATCAAATTTCACAATGAATAAAGTCAGGCCATATTAACCAAACATGGAAAGGACCACACCCCCCAGACCCTATTATTGAGCGGAACTCTCTACATCAAGAGACCAAACCCCTAATGTGTATGTGAAAGAGAAACCCTAATCCGGGAAGAGAGGACCTTTAGAGTATAAGTATGATATTCTATAGAAGAAAGATTCAGTACCAAAAAATCTATCATTCATAGATGCATTAAGTCTATCCACATATCTTAGGGAGGTGCTGATCGAAGCTTTATATAGTCCCCGAGAGTTCGAAGCTGATGTATCTGTAACCGACGTCTACCAAACAAAGTCTCATTCCAAATAATGTCATCCCATCATATCCATCATGGACATGGATGAATATTCCATCATTCAAGGAACATAAAACCCTTATATGTGTTAGTCAAGATAAACAGAATTGATGTTTGGAGGCTCTTTATCAAAAATTGATTTAGATTTAACCTCCTCCCACTAGAGACACTTCATCGACGAGGCTATGAGGAAGACAACTTAACACCCTGAAATAAAAATATGTTGGGATAAGAAAAATGCAATTATCACCTATTGGGGAGAATCAAGCTTAAGAAATGGCTTTGAGATCCCATTTCAAATTCTGAGTTCTGGGTAGTACAATAATCTATGACCTTCAAGGTCATGTTTGGGAGGACATGGCTACATAAACATACATTCATTTTATCATCATACCATAAATGCATAAAATATTGAACTAATAGGAAAAATGGGACATTTCACACCAATGAATCCATGTTTGAGTCACGTGAGTCGCATTATATGACACATGGTTTTATGAATCAGAATAAAATAATCAGTTGACCAAAAACATTGGTTTGATCAATTACCTGAATGGATAGGAAATGGCTCCTACCGACCCCATCCAGCAAAATGGGGAAGATTATGTATTACCCATGATCCATACAGAATGCACATGGGCATGTCCAGGTGCATACTAAATTGTATGCATGATCTATGTTGTGAACACCAAGTCCAAAGACACAGAAACTCAGACTTACTCCCCTGATGTCAGAAAAATACCAATCAAATATGCTCATGGCCCATCCATGAGACCTCAAACTACCCCTGCCTCACTCACTTAGGAAAAATGATGATCTCCCTCCCAAAATTGGAGAGTTCATCAAACAAATCCTCCATCCATTAGGAGAGGAAGAAGATGAAGATGATGAATAAGAAGAAAAAGAGGAAGAAGATCTCAAATATTCCCCTCCTGGATTCAAAGAAGGTGTCTCGATCACAATCGATGAAATTAAGAAGATAAATCTGGGCACCAAAAATGTATCGTGGCCCACATTGCTCTTTGGGGATATGCATGTTGAAGAGCATGAGTCATATATCTCTTTCTTAAAGAAGAATCTTGATGTGTTTTCCTAGAACTACACGAACATTCCAGGCCCTGATCCTGAGGTTTCCAGTCATCATCTAGTCTTATTGAAAGCCCATCATGTCTGTAATTTGGAAGAAAGAAGGACCCACCAGATGCATGCTACCAAAATAGAGGCTAAAGATGACAAGCTGATCAAAGTCAACTTCAAACGGGTCGTCCCATATCCAATCTAGCTATCAAACATAGTCCTCATAAAATAGAATAATGAATAGATTGGAATCTGTATTGACATTAGGGACCACAACCGGCATTTCCCAAAAGATGATTTCCCAGCCACGCTCACATAATTTTTGATTGATTCAACAGTTGGATATGAGTCTCTGTCATATATGGATGGATATTATGGATATAATAAAATTTTTAAGTCCCAAGGAGATGAATAATTTACCTATTTTAGGGCCCCGTAATGAATTTTCTGTTATAATGTAATTCCCATTGGTCTAGAAAAATGTCGGCGCCGCATATCAGCACGTCATGTGTCAAATATTCAATCCATAAATGGGAATGTTTGTCGAGGGTTATGTCGATGACCTAATGGTTAAATCATGAAAACACTCAAACCAACTAGTTGATCTTGAAACTATCTTCAACAAGTTGTGGAAGCACAATATAAAGATGAATCCCCTAATGTTTTACTTTGGCATTACCTCAACAAAATTCCTCAACTTCTTCGTATGCCATCGCATCATCAAAATCAACCCAGAGATGATAGAAGCCATTTTTTTCTTGTCCCCATATAACAACCTCACCGAGCTGAGAGGCCTCTTTGTTCACCTCGAAAACATTAGGAACTTCATAACAAACCTATAAGGTAAATGTTTACCTTTCTCCTGGCTCCTGAAGAAAGGAGTTACTTATGAGTGGGTTAATGATTTCCAAGAAGCATTCAATAATGTCAAAATATATCACCTAATCCTATTGGTGTTGCTGCCACCAGTTTATTGGAGACCCCTCATTTTGTATGTAACATCCACAAAATGATCATTAGGAATCTTCCTCATTTAGAATAATGAAGCAAGTAGTGAGAATAACCTCTATTACCCCAGGTTAAAATGGTTGATGCCAAAACTCAATAATCAAAAATTTAACAGAACTACTTAGCCCAAATATTTTCGGTACAAAAACTAAAAAATTTTCTACAACACTATGTGGTCCACATAGTTTCCCAATGTAACCCGCTCAAATATATCCTCAACCATCCCATGATAAATGAGCACCTATCACGATGGGTGGGAATCCAAAAAAAGTTTGACATACAGTACATTCCTCAGAAATCCTGAAAAGTCAAGTAATCAGTGAACATCCTAGAAGAACACCCCTCAGAGGATAAAACACCTTTGGATACTAAAATTTTTGATAAAAGAGTGTTTTCCATCTGAGAGGACCCCCATACATGGGAAATGTACTTTGATGGTGCTTCGAGATGACTGACATGGAAAATGATGGATGATCCCAAGGTCAATAATGTGGGGCTTGGTATTATACTCGTATCCCTCAAAATTAATTCCTTGATTACTCATTCATACATTCAAAAGGGTGTACAAATAATGAATCATAATATCATGCCCACATTAGAGGCCAAGAACATGAACTTCATGTGCGAGCCAAATACCTAAAAATAGACATTGACTCATAGCTAGTTGTCAAACATGTCAGCTCTAAATACAAAATCATGAAATAAGTATTGGTTCCCATGAAAAACCATGTTTGAGAACTGGTATAATAATTCAAGTTGGAACCAATGTTGACTTAGGTCCCTAGTCACAAATTTCCCATGACGACGCTTTGGAAAATGCAGCCACAACCTTAGCTCTTCCAGACCGAGATGAAAATATCATTAGAATTTACAATCATTGGATGTTATTGCAATGCATCCAGAACAATAAAAAAGAGATTGATAAAATTAGTCCCATTTATGAGCCCCATGGTCACACCATCGGCTGGGTGATGGCCATTGAAAATTACTTTCTGAATGGAGAAATCCCACCAGATAAGGATAGAAGGGAGTAGGTCCAAATATAGGACGTCAATTTTGTCTTGTACAATAGGGAAAACCAAGAAAAGATTTTATAAAAATTATTCCTTGATAGAGTCTTTATCAGGTGAATTGACGGAGAAGAGGGTACATCCATCATAAAATAATATCATGCCAAAGCTTGTGGATTGCACCAATCAACAACTAACCTCTATCACCAAATCTGAAAGCATGGGTATTACTGGACAACTATGATTGAGGATTGTGCCATATTCACCATGATAGTCCATTCCTTCAAGGTTCATGAAAATTTCAGACATCGACCCCCATAGTTACTTCATAAAACTAATTAATCAGGACTATTCGCCACATTTGGGATGAATATTGTCGAACCATATCCTCCTACCACAATTAGACAATTAATGTTCATACACAATGCAACCGACATTTTTTCCAAATGGACCGAAGCCATACCCCTTAAAGAAGTCGGGGGGAAAACATCATTATATTTTTGAAGGATTCCATTATTACAATAATTGGTGTCCCTCAAACCATATTGATGGAAAATGACACCAAATTATAATCTTCTTAGTTGGAAAAGTTATATCAGGAATATGGAATTAATGTCAACCTGTCATTCCATTACCACAGGACAACCACTGGGAAAATATAGGCTTTCAACAAGACCCTATCTAACATAGTCCAAAACAAGGTTGATATGGATACAAAATCATGGCCATACAAGCTACTTCACACTACATGGGCTTACCAGAACACAACATCCACTGCCATCATGGAAACCCCGCACTCACTATTATATGAGGCAGAGGTGGTTTTGCCTATAGAAATTCAAGCCCCATCACTTCGTGTAACCATTTGAGATAAAATTTACATGGATGAGCAATCTTAGAGATGGTTTGATGAGTTGGAGCAGCTGGACAAAAAAAGGATGCACACATTTCCCCATTTGGAAATCTAACTAAATCAGATTGCACAAGCCTTCAACAAAAAGTTTCACCTTCGATCATTCCATGAAGGAGAAATGGTTTTAGTCCTTTGGACCCCGATTATACTTGGGAAGAAGCCCCAATGTTTTGAACCAAACTAGCAAGGATTATATGTCATACATAGTGTATATTCTAATGGATACTACACCATGATATTAATGGACGAACATATCATCACATCTCCCACAAACGCATAGTTTTTGAAGAAGTTTTTTTCATAGTAATAGATTATGCCATAGTCCAAAATCAACGACCATAAAATATGAGCAATTTTCTTGACCACATGATGATAAACTATACAATATATGTCTATGAAACATGACATTGAACCGTGATGCTATAGTCCAAACTCTAAGACCCGAAACATTGATCCATTGTCGTTACCAAATGATGTAAAATAGTACTGTATAAGTCCATGAAACATGAAATTGATCCATGATGATATGGTCTAAGATCTCAGACCTTAAACTATGAATAGAAATACCATGAAATCCACATGATATGGTCCAAACTCTATGACCATAAACATTGTGTCACTCTCCTTTCCACATGATATTAAACACTAAAGAACTCATCTCAGAGGCATGATATTAAATTTTGACTCATGTCCTTACTGTATGACGATAATCTACGTGGAAAAAAGCATCCTAATTTAATGACAATAAACTACATGGTCTCTCACAAAACTATGTACGACTTGATTCAAAACCTCATATGATACGTAGAGACACCTCAATCCTTGATCATGCCCCATCCGCCACAAAAAAACCCCCATAATATTGTCTACCTCCCCACACATTTATATATGACCCTATGTCCACTCCTTGTTTCTCACATCAAGTATAACTCATGTGATCTTAGGATTAGTTGTAAGGATTATCTTACAGGAAAAATTATATGGATACATGGTAATCCTAACAGCCATAGAAAACAAAATGAAAATGTCCCAATATATAGACCGAGCTAGATCGGTATAGGGAAAATTTAAAAGTATATAAAGCTTGAATCCTACACTCGTAGGATACATAGTGGTTCCTGAATGTCACATCTCTACCCAGTAATCATAAAATGAAATAAAAAATGCTCCCAGGTGTCCTTACACATCGAGAAATTGTTTTTACGTAACATTAAGAACAACATGTGGCCTGATTTGTGGCCTTGTAGGATACGTAATGATGTATGAATTTGGTATCCCGGACCAGCCACTATCTAATAAATTCCCCCTTTCTCCCATATATAGGCACATATTGTATGGGGAGATCATGAAAGTTCCTAATTAGGTGATAATAAACTATGAAATTATTTAAGAGTTATGCGTGGTCTAGTCCTCAATGTTACAAGATCCTGCACATGTCCCCCACTCATGAGAAGTCAATAGATCCTGCTTCCTCCTATAAATTTGAGTCAGACCAATGTGGAAGCTTCAAAAGTTCATGGGTCATCAAAATCTGGATATTTCTCACATTCCCAAGCACATCTATCCCATTTTTCCAAATATATACCTCGTAAAACATGGATCCTCATAATCATTCGAGTCCATCTGTGAGGGAAGGCCAGTGTAATGCAGGAACCATTGATAGACTATGAACATCATGACCAGGAGGCTCTACATATGTTTCCCACAAAAATGTTTATCAATCAAAGGAATATTTTTCCTCAAGAGAGTCCTCTCTTATCTCAGTACAACCAACAGATTCCATGCCCCACGTCGTCCCTCATTATTCATGTTTCCCCTGGAACTATTGTTTACACCTTCTATTATCACTCACATCTAGGGAATTCAAGAGCATACTAATTGAGATTAAATAATATATATTAATGATATTTATGATAGGATTATCTTCCTTATTGTTGGAAATTAAAATACACAGTATTATGTCCTCACTATGAAACATTAAATTGCGAGGCCAAAATCGTCATTGTGGTATGACATTTAACTGCATAGAAATGGTTTAAGCCCATTTTGTCATCCAATGTTGATTTTTTTATTCATAGGTAATGAACTGGAATCCTCATAATCTATTGTTTCTCACTCCAAGAATAGCTCCATTGAGATTTTGGATTTTAGTAAGAGATCCACCATGACATTATGGGAAAATAGTCTATGAATTTGGTCATACTAGCATGAATCTAAAAGGATTTTACAGTTTCATTCCTCTATAGGAACCCCACTTCCTATCCATACAATGTTAAATGACCAGGTACACCAAATATGGAAGAAATTACTCACCCTATGTATGAGTCAAATCTATTTAAGGGACACCTAGTTCAATGAGTTAATCACAACCCAAATATCCCTCATATGTCATGAAACACTCTTGAAATACTCTAAACTCAATCCTATATGTTATCATGAATCTACATAACCCTATAAGGCCATCTGCGATGGAAGGTAAGTGTCATGTAGACACCTTTGATTGAATATACACATCATGCCCCAATGGCTCTACATATGTTTCTTAAACAAATGGCTGTCAATCAAAGGAAAATTCATCCCTTAGAGACCCCTCTCCTACCTTAGTATGCCAAATGGATTCTAATCCATGTACCATCTCTCCTAGTTCAAGGGACCTCAAAGGTATGGTTTACATTTTTCTCCCCACAACCATCCCAGATATATCAGAGCTTGTAGTCCTGATTTATCTCTGGTCCCTTTTGTGGTTTTAAAAGTTACCCTATCCATATGCATGACGTTTATCCAAATACCAAAGAAGAGTGCCCCCAATAATATCTAGGTTTCACTGAAGAATTTCTGTTAAATTCCCATTTTTGGAATTTAGGTGCATCCCTTTTCAATAGTCACATAAAATATTTAGAAAGTTCCCATTCCCCATAATCCTTCATATCCGTCTAAGGTAGAAGGATAGTTTCCTGCGGATACCTTTCATCGACTATGAACATCATGCCCTAATGGCTCTGCATTTTTTTCCAACAAAAATGATTGTAAATCAAAGGCATGTTTTTCCCAATAAGAGTCATTTCCAACATTTGTACACTAAAATGAAATTCATGTCCTATCACACCCAATATTCAGAAAACCATTATATAATGGCTTACATACCTTATTCTTTTCAAATTCCCCTGACATAAAAGAGACTAAAAATAGAACATATGATTTACCGACTCTCCCTCACGCATGTAAGAACCATGAAAGAGCAGTCACACCCTTTAAAGTTGACATGAAGATCCCAAATATTTTCAGACCCAAATACTCAGGCCAACCACCCACTATGTACCCTAACCAAAAACTTAACTCAAAATGTTTCATAAACCAACTCGACAATCAGAAATGGGTTGATATATTCTTGAAGACTCTATTCTTTGTCTATACTTGTCAAGCCCTGGGGGCTTTATAAATGTTTACCACAAAATGGCCATATATCAAAGTCAAATTCTTACCTAGGAGAGTCCTCTCATACATCCTTATGCCTAAAACGACTCTCGAGCCTCATGCATTTCCAAACTCTGAAATCCAGGATCTAGAAAATCCATTGTATATTTCTAAAGGATATTAAACCATTTTAGACTAATGGCCTTATGGTAGGGCCCTAACCCATTATATTTGGTCAAATTTATTTGACCTAAAACATTTGTAATTAGTTTGAATGTAAGGACTATGAAATACAAATGAAATATATTCCATACTTTCTAGAGGAAAAATCTGCAAAAGGAATCATTGGGTAAAAGTCATGTATTGGTTCATTTAAAAAAACGTTGATCCATAAAAAAGTCATAAAGCATGTTAGGTCAAAAACACACAAAGGGAGGCCTAATAAATGTTAATTTATGTCTTTAAGGCCTTTTCCAAACAGGCTTATGAAAAAATTTGGGTAATAAGGAAAAATATATAAGAGTTCATGAGGTATTAAATAAAACCATAGTTATAGTAAAACTATGACCGCTGAGTCCCACAGATCAAGAAAAATTAGAGCCTGGTTTGATTATTTATGTTTAAATTGTTTTAAATCATGTTCTAGAATTAATAACTAATTGAAACAATGTTTATATGATTGATTAAGATCACTTTAAATGACACGAAACGGAAATGAAGAATCATTCAATTGAAATTTTTTCCATCATATTCCCAAAAAATATAGGGTGGGAATCCATAGACTGGAGCCTCTCCTGGTATGAAATATGGTACCTTTACAAAACAAATTGGACAGAGTCATAGAGTGGCATAAAATATTGGTATGAATAACCAATATCTTGGAAAATATTCAATAAATTTGTAGTATCGGTCTCTTTGCATACTAGTAATGCCTCTGCGTCCCTCATGGTCTGGAGTTTAGTACTTTCTCCATCTTGCATTTTCCATCACCCCTCCTCAATGGAAGTTTCTGCCTTGGCCCACTCTTATATGATCCACTCAAGATTCTGGATTTGTTTATCCACTTCCTAATCAAGTTGTTCTATCAAATAATCATTCATCGTGAGTTATTTTGAAAATTTTTAACCGTTCCAGTATGAGTGGATACTTCATCAATGAGAATTTTCTATATAACACCAAGATATGCCATCGACTCTGCTGTACAAAGTTGAGATTAAAGTGCACCAGTTTCTTTCTGTGCAGTAACCAACTGCCTTACTATATCAAAAAATCAATGATATTTAAATCCACCAAATCCTAGGACCCCAATCTATTAGTGTAAATTTGATAATTTCTCTGGTATCTAATTAAATGGAGTTTGGGGGATTAATATCCAAATGTTCCCCCCACTTCTTTTGTCAAGCGGTATGAAGACAGACTAGGATTTCTTTATAGGTCTTGGAATCACTCCCAAATGATGAAATGTAGTTTGGAATGAACTTCACCAAATTGGGACTTGATTCAACAACTACAGTATGACTCGACCCTGCAACAACCTTGTCTCTGTTAATTGTGATGGATGATAATGTAGGGGAATCCACCACTATTTCTAAGTCTTGTGGTTGTGATTATAAGGATTGGGGGAGACAGAATCAATGCATACCAACCCCACATCAGTACAACTATCTAAAACATGTGTCACTATAGAATTAATCATCCAACTTTCTCCATGAATATGTGGGAATACTGAATTCCTGGGTCCATTATCATCTGATACACTAGCCCTCAAGGTTGCCCTCAAAAGGTTTCTAGTAAATATAAGGCTTCTAGGGATAGCCATTCTAGATAAGGGTACTTGTCTCAGAATCCATGGGAAAGAAAACATAACCCCTCTAAGAACTTAAAAAATAGGAGTGATATCCCCTGTAAAATTTCATGGGTCGGAATATCAACCTTCTCGATTGTGACATCCCCTGAGCCACCATGAGATGGTAGAACATCAGTCTCTGAAATGACTCTCTCTATAGGGTAAAAAGCTGCTCGATCAAGACTAATTGTCACCTTGAAATTTGAATTCCCTACAAGATCTAGAATGGCCTGGGGAATTCCACTTTGGTCAATCCTTGCTATAAAATCCACCCTGTGTCTCTCTATATGAGCGTCGTCTTAACACAATCAAGTAAAAACTGAACTTTTGGGTGTCCTTCCAATATTGGGGTAGAGATTTTTCGAGTGGTTTAAGGCACACCTAAGGGGTCAGCATCCCCACCGGTCTCTTCAAATGTCCTTCCTTCTCCATTTCGATCAGCTGCAATATATAGTGACCCTTCCTATACCTTAAAATAGATGGGAACTATAGATTCATGAGTTGTTTTCATCTGTTCACAAATAGGCCATGCGTCAAATTATTTATATGTACCCGTAAGTTGACAAGATATGGGCACATGGTCAATCAGTAGATAAACAGATACATACTTGTGATCCCCCTTCGAATACACTTAGATTTCTAGAAGTCTTGTTTTTATTTCATTGACTACCAAGGGGATGGATCATGAAAATATCACCAAGAGGAGATGGATGAGCAAATTCCTCGAAAGGTTCTGCGATAACCACTTAAATGTGTTCTTGGGCTCTAAGGAATCCTTCTGCTGTACCACCTACTACAGATGGAGCACAGTCCCCATCCCCAGTACCTCCAGGAGAATAAATCATGGAAAAATCCATTTCTTGAGATTCTATATGTCCTTGAAAAATGTAAAAGGAAGTAAGAATGAATGATTTAGCGTCTTCACATTAAAATAATTTAAATCTAGAGGTTTTATATAAAAAATATCTCATTAGACAAGGAAATACCTCCATCAATGACGCGTTTTACATCCAATAATGATTTTCCATAGGATCTTGAATAGAATTATCCATTTCATTCATGTATGTAGACACCTCACTAGGATATTCGTCAGATAAAATATCGATAGGATTAATGGCTCCCCCAATATATCTTCATTTGAATTGCTCACACTCAATTCATCGCAGACACTCCAGGAACCCAGGAATGCATCCATAATTGGGATGGAAAGTGCTGGAGGGCTGGTTTAAGGAAGTAGAGTAGCTTTCAACAATTGCAAATGTATCCGGAGTGTCCCTTCACAATCAGGACCCCGAGAAGAGGAACATTTTTGAGACAATGAGAGAAATTAGGAAGCATTTTTTATGGCTATATAAATAGGTAGGTCAATGATATTGTCATCCACATCAATGGATTTTGGTTGTGACATGGTAAGTACCTGATGTGGTAAATTACGGTGAAAACTTTCGGAATTTATGAGGGTCTTGATGTCCTTATTATAAAAACCCACCCTATCTATATTCTCATCAATATAATTGTCAACCGGGGCTAACACATAGCCAATGCCTATAAGGGAAACATCCCTAGTCTGGAGGAGGTTCCACAAATAATGAAGGGACCTATCAAGGGTATATAAATGACCTTTAAAATGGTTACACTTCCTCTAGGAAACTATAAAATTAGCCTTAGATGGATAGGATGATTGACTCTCGACAATATATCCTACTGTTTGTTCAGCCACACATGAAGTCATAACCCCATTGTTCAGAAAATTCCACTAAGGCGGACCAAGAAGCCTTCATAGAACATTTACCAATCGAGAGGGTCTTGAAACACACTT